>JAMPIV010007482.1:0-77251 GCA_024509875.1 Oreohelix idahoensis | reverse complement strand
GCATAGTGTGGATAGATCTTCTCCGAAAAAGCCTGCACAACTTTGGGTCTTACCATCAAACAACAAGAAAACAGAAATCATTGTTACCAACCACGCTCTGGCACAGTTTATACTGAGCCATCATCAAGGTTAATGGTGTGAGAAACTGAATGTTGTGAAACAGATTCTACATACCTTGGTTACAGCACAACTATCCCAGAACATTGTCATTGATGATGAGGTGAACACCAGGATCTCCAAAGCCAGCAGCACATTTGGCAGACTATACACCAACATTTGGCATCGAAGTGGCATTAGTCTACAGACAAAGCTGAAGGTGTACAGAGCTGCGGTGCTTCCAGTGCTGCTATATGCATGTGAAACATGGACTGTATACAGGCGCCACGTAAAGAAGCTAAACCACTTTCTTACAGTCTGTCTCAGGAAGATAATGAACATCAAATGGCAAGACAAGATCCCGGATACCGCCGTTCTTGACAGAGCTGGTATCCCTAGTATTGATACTATTCTGATGCAGTCACAAATTCGCTGGGCAGGTCATGTAGTCCGCATGCCAGACCATCGACTGCCAAAGATACTTTTTTATGGTGAGATGCAGAAGGGTAAACGCTCCCATGGTGGCCAAAAGAAGCGCTTCAAAGACACGTTAAAGACGTCATTAAAAACCTTTGACATAAACCCAGACACATGGGAAGCTGCTGCGCAAGACCGAACTGCTTGGCGCACATCTCTTCGTAAAGGTGCAGCAGCATGTGAATCATCCAGAAGAGCAGCAGCGGAACAGCGGAGACAAGCTAGAAAGGACCGTGAAATAAAACCTTCACATGAAGCAAACATTCCCTGCCCACACTGTCCAAAATCTTTCCAGGCCCGCATCGGGCTCTTCAGTCACCTTCGTACCCATAGACTAACCTAACATATTCTTAAATAATTGGATGAACAGAGTGGTCTTCATCACCCGTGATGGACGAACAACCAAACACTGCTTAGATAGCGCAGACTGCGCTGGCTTGGCCGTGTCCGCTGCATGGAAGATGGTCGCATCCCGAAAGATATCTTCTACGGACAACTTGCAGATAGCAAAAGAACAGTTGGGCGACCGCAGCTGAGAGTCAAAGCAAGAGAGAAATGAGGGCACTGGACATAAATCCAGCAGCCTAGGCGGATGAAGCTTCCGATCGGACTAAGTAGCGATGCTATCTGCGGCGCCACCTCAGTTTGCGCGAAAAGAAGCTCACACAACAAACAGAAGAGAGGAGAAAACGTCGAAAGGAACACAAGGAAAGTGAGCAGCTGAGGGCTGTCACCTCAGGGGCACATTTCCATAGTTGGTTATGACTGAAGGGGCTATTATTATTATTATTATTATAATTATTATCTCTAGTTTCAGAAAAATCAAACGAACAACTGAAGAAAGATTTCCTCAGCGAACTAGCTCTCATGAAGACGATCCCAGCACATAACAACATAATTACTTTGTACGCAAGTTGTACTGCCCACGGTAACTTCCCCTGTGTGTACAGTAAAAGTACCAGTTTCCGTTTTATGTTGTTTATGTTGTTTTTATTTTAAGTTTGGGAGTCACCAAAAGCAACAACAAAAGAAACTCATAAAGGTGGGAAGTGGAGTCAGACATACAAGAGATAAAAAGGACACGGAACAACAATTAAGGGACAGCACAGGACAGGAAGGCTTGTTGTCATAAATTTCTTGAAAGTCTCTGCTTATTAAGTACAACGTTTTACTTGGCTCATACATGTGGCCGGGTCAGTTCAGTTAATGGTTGTGTGCAGGTAAAATATTTTGATGTGAGCTAACTCGTGTACGTTTTGGTTCAAGTCGTTACAGGCCATTCCGCCTGAGATGGAAATTCTTGACCTTAGTTTATTCTTCTTCCCAGTATTCGTTCGTAACCTTTCAGGTTTAGTGATAAGCAATGTTCGTATAATGGTTTGTTAAAGTAATCCACTGTAACGTTCCAAAGAAAACTTAGCAATGTAGAAAAATAAAATATAGTTTATTAACGTGATTAGAACAGCAATGTTATTGACACAATGGTGAAGTACTTGTTTCTTGCTTACACAAAGTAGTGAGTATCCAAAAATGAAAAGAAGATAATCCAACATGACAATGTAATCCAACAGAAGAAAATATAAACTGATCTTGATAATCTCGAAGACGCAGTTCACCTATCACTATCTGTAAAATCCTCTAATCTAATATCATGGAACCATTGGAATCATAAATCCTGGAATCATTGCCAATCGCCCACATCTCTTCTATTTATACAGCCCACTATTTTTTTCCCGCCAATTTTCACACGATGTTTTCTTTTTCACATGGTACAAAACATCTACATTTGAACACGGTTTCTCAGCTTTTCGACTTTTTCCACACGTCTTTCTCTCTAACAACGGACAAAACCCAGATTAGCAACTTCTCACAAAACTTTCCATTAAAAAAACATGCATTTACTATTTTGTTGTTCTGGGACAGCTTCTCTCAAAGCCGTGAACTTTTCATGATACTGTGTTGTTTTTGTGCACAAATGTCTTAACTGCTTTTAACGTTGTTATTCTCATTATATGTGGTTTTAAACACGTATTAATTGTAGTGTATGCCAAGCAGTCACATACACTTGAAGCATTGCAACCGTTTTACTTGGCTCTCACAATTGGCATGTGCTGACACATTTTTAATTGGCTCATGCACCGGGAACATAGTGACACCGTTTTACTTGGCTCATACACCGTGAACATTGTGACACAGTTTTACTTGGCTCATACACCGGGAACATTGAGGTGCAGTTTTACTTGACTCAGACACTGAGAACGTAGTGACACTGTTTTAATTGGCAGATACACCGGGAACATAGCAACCGTTTTACTTGGCTCACACAGTTGGCATGTAATGACAGTTTTACTTGGCTCATACACCGGGAAAATAGTGACACAGTTTTACTTGGCTCACACAGTTGGAATGTAATGACACAGTTTTACTTGGTCCAGACTCTGGGAATATAGCAACCTTTGTACTTGGCTAACACAATTGGCTTGTAGTAATATAGTTTTACTTAGCACACACAATTGGCATGTAGTGACAGGGTTTTACTTGGCTCACACAATTGACATATAGTGACACAGTTTTACTTGGCTCATACAATTGGCATGTAGTGACATAGTTTTACTTGACTCACACAATTGGCATTGGAGTGACATCGTTCTACTTGGCTCACACAGTTAGCATGTAGTGACTGTTGAAGATTGTTGCAAGGTTTACGATCATTTTGGTTTTATCTTGATTTGGATGGCTGCACCATGCAACACCTCAACTAACTAGACTTCAAAGGGTACGCGTAAAGCGTTAGATGACACGTTAAGCCTAGTAACGATTGAGTATTGATGTAGCCTTTGGGCTAAAGCAGTGTTCAGACCTCCTAGTTAATGGAACGAGAAATAAATAAGGACTTTTGAGTCCCGAGAATATGTGAAGGCGTTGCTATTAAAACGCAAATCTACACGCGATATTCTAGATAGAACGCGGTGTATTTTAAAACGCGCTATTCAAAGCGATAAAGTTACACTGTGGCATGGACAGCCAAAATGAGAATAATTGATTTAGCCTGTGATCTTATGAAATAGACAAGATGTCTAAATAGAAATACAAAGCCAACGATTTGGCATAATATGTGGCGTGATAATATCAAGACAGTTTGAATATAATAGTTGTGACGTATAATGGGTAGAGAGCCTACAGTAACCTGACAGTCTTCGCAACCTCGTAGCGTTATATGATTTGCTAGCTAAAACCATGCATTTACTGCCTGTGTTTACTTACAGAAGCGTAACTTTTCATCCCCGCCTCTTTTCTTTAAACATAAGCAAACAAAGTGTTTACAAACTTTCGTGACCTGTCCGTCATAACAGGTAGCGAATCAGGTTTGTTTATCTTGTTTTCTCACGCAAGCTAATCTGTCAATCATACGATACCTGACAGGCCGCACGTGAAAAACACAGAATTCTTTGAAGTCTACATAGGGAAAGCCAGGATTCCCCGAGTGTGCTCTGAAGTAGACTCACGGGCAAAATCTTCGAGAGACCCTTTAGACGTAAGAATTCTTCTGATGTCGATTAGCAACGCCCGACAGAGCGACCGTAAAGCCTTTATCTTGCGAATTCTGTTTCTGATTTTCTCGTTGCACATAGTAACGTGAAAAGTAACATCATCTATAGATCAGAGAAATATAATGATATTTAAACTGTGTTTTCTTAAACCTGCTATAAGTTGTCACTCATAATTTTAAGATAGTCTAAGCACGCAGTTCTAGAATCATCTTGTTAAATGTATTATTAGCAATTTGTGGGGATTTTCAATCTGATTTATGGTAATAGAAATTAGTGCGTACGTTTTTAAAAGTGTAAGCTTTACCATTATAATTCACTTAGATTTTTCTCGCTGTTAAAACCTAGTGAAATAGAATAATGTGTAGCGATTTCATAGCAGAGAATTAAACTGTTAATTTTCGCCATACGCTTTCTCACACGAGAAGAGACGGTTTTAGCTGACTGGACTTACAGGATAACACGTCTGATAGTGATAGTAAAGAATTCACGCTATATTTCATTTGTGTATTTATTATAAGTGCCTATTATTTAATACCATACGATGACTAACAGACGCCAACAATTTAATAGCTATTAACGACAGGCGATAGTTTGTGTAAGTGCGCATATGGATAATTAAATAATAGTTAACATTGTAAGCTTACCGTTTAGGCGTAAAGGAAAACACCGTGTGTCTTTTAAATTTAATAAGGACTGACGGAGTGGAGGAGAGATCGTCTTGTCCCCGTCTGTGTGAGTAGATATATGATTAGCATAATTTTTATATATAATGTTTTTCTTATATTCCTAGCAGACCTGATCAAGGGCGTCCAGTGGTTTTTTTCTGATTGGTTAATGTTGTCCCTTTTTCTTGGCTTGTGCGTCACCAATTTCATTGGTGAGCGAGTATCTGCCATATATACAGGAGAAACATTTTAGCTTATAATTTTAACTGGACTTACCATACCTAGATATTTTCCAATTTTTACCAGCCCACTGAGGTATACAAAAATAACATTTATTCCCAACTTCTGACAGTCGTATTCAAGCGGATTTATCCAGAAAGTTACGCTGTTTCAGAATCGGCGCTCTAACATAGAGCCAGCCGATAGGATTATCACCATTTATCAATTGTTAATTTTTAGCAACCAGATGTTTCCCAATACTGGAATTATTTTCTTCTTTTAACTGTGAACCTCAAGAACACGCTCCTACATCAACTATTGGCGGTGACATTTTTGTTCATCCAGGAAAAACTCACACCAGATTCGGCGTTCACCTCACTAGTCTTTTTTTTTTGTTTTGTTAGAAGATGGACTGGGGCCAATTTGGGAAGAGAACCTGATAATACATATATTCAGGATAACTGTATTTCCAAGGGATATCAGGAAGAGTAGGTAAGAGGATTGAGTGGCCACTGTATGACAGAGTGCGTGAGTATTTTTCTTTGTTTCGGGGAATCTACCAACATTGGATTTGCTTAAACTTGTTTACTACTGGGTAGCATATAGTATGAACTTGGTTACTTTACGGTCTACTCTGTAACATAGTGCTAACCTTTGACTTTTGGGTTATTAACTTTTGGGTTCTTTTCTCCGTAGGGGGAGGGAGCATTTTTCTGCTATTTCAAATGTATGTAAATCTGATTTTATTTTTTTTTTCTTTAGATATTGGTGTTTATATGTATGAGGAGGGCAAGGTTGTTTTGTACTAAATTTCAGTCGTATAGATAGGCTGGAATAGAGGAACTTACTCATTCCAGAGACGTATCTTTCTCCTTAAGCTAAACCCTATGAAAACCTATTTCTCACACCTTTTTCTCACGTACCTAACGCCATCCACTCTACTCAGACGGGCAAAAGAATAACTCACAACCTATCCGTAGGAGAAGAGTATTCAACTTAAATACATGAACACAGAAAATTAGACGAAGGTCGACGGTTGATATGACCGCTCAGGGTCAAATATTTGATAATGCGTGAGACTGTTATGTCATTCATTATTTTGAAATGAAAGATATCTTCTACGGACAATTAGCAGATGGCAAGAGAACAGTTGGGCGACCACAGCTGAGGTTCAAAGATGTGTGCAAGAGAGATATGAGGGCACTGGACATGGATCCAGCAACATGGGAGGATGAAGCTGCCGATCGCACAAAGTGGCGATGCTATTTACGGCACCACCTCAGATTGGGCGAAGAGAGGCTCACACAAGAAGCAGAGGTGAGGAGAAAACGTCGAAAGGAGCACCAGGAAAATAAGCAGTTGAGGGCTGTCACCTCAGGGGCGCATTCCCATAGTCAGTTATGACTGAAGGGGCTATTATTATTATTATTATTATTATTTTGAAATGGGAACCACGGATTTCGTTCATGTTTCCATAATGTGATATGTCTTCAGATAATTAAATGAAAAATTTCGTCCTTAGAAGACTTTGTGTTGATTGCCAAGTTTGATGAAATTCACTACAAGAAGTTTTCATAGTTCTGTCAGTTCGACAACCAAGTGTTATCATTCAACCTATTGAACGAACTATGAAACAAAACGTCACAAACGAAGTGAATACAAATGAAACGAAATAGAAACATTCGTTCACACAAAATCTATGAAAACAGTAACGAACCCAAATGTTATGGCAGCATTTAATAGACATAATCGAAGTCAGAAGAAATCCAGAAATTATTACGATATATTTATAAAAGTCCGTAACAGTGACACTGTATTACTTGGCTCACACAATTGGCATGTAGTGACACAGTATTACTTGGTTCATACAATTGGCAGGTACTGACAACACTATTTTACTTGGCGCATACAAGTGGCACGTAGTGACAACGCAGTTGTACTTGGGTCATACAATTGGCATGTAGTGACAACACAGAATTACTTTGCTCACACAATTAGCTTAAAGGGACACAGTTTTACTTAGCATCACACAATTGGAATGCAGTGACAACACAATTTTACTTGGCTAATACAATTGGCATGTAGTGACACAGTTTTACTTAGCTCACAATTTTGGCATGTAGTGGATCAGTTTTTCTTGGCTCAGACAATTTGCATGTAGTGGCACAGTTTTACTTGGCTCACACAATTGGCATGTAGTGATACAGTTTTACTTGGCTCATACAATTTGCAGGTAGTGACAACACAGTTTTACTTGCCTCACACAATTGGAATGTAGTGACAACACAGTTGTACTTGGTTCATTCAAATGGCATGAAGTGACACAGTATTATTTGGCTCACACAATAGGCATGTAGTGATACAGTTTTACTTGGCTCATACAATTGGCATGTAGTGATACAGTTTTATTTAGCTCACACAATTGGCACGTGTCACGGAATTGCCTACCCTTAGCTCAGCATTCTTGGCCCATCAGTGGCCAACTCTCAAGAGTATCTACTATGGGTCTTCAAAGGTCTACCTTCGCATAAGATTACCCTTGGCAGAGTTATAGATAGAAGATAATGATGTTCATAAGATATTTTCGGTAGTCAAGAACAATGCTGATTAGGGCCGAGCACTATTAACTCATATCTGATACGTTGCTTTTTGTGAAGAATTAAACAATGAGTGTAGCCCGTTCAAGCCCTCAGCTGGTGTAAATTCAGCGAAATTCTTTTATAAGTATTTATTGTATGTATATATATATATATATATATATATATATATATATATATATATATATAAATATTTATTATATATATATATATATATATATATATATATATATATATATATATATATATATATATATATTCTGCTATCACCGGTGTCAATACCTTGTCGAGGTATGGCGGCTTGCGTATCCTGATTATCCCCAGAGCTATGCCAGCGGTAGTTTACTCCTGGAAGGTTCTACCAAGCTGGACAGATTTGCGCGAGCAGGGGTCAGACGAAAGCAGACACCCTGGTCCTCCAGGTTGGGGGTTTTAGTATAGGGCTGACACCCCTGTCTATGTAAAAAGAGATGAAGTTAAGGAAACGACAACAAATGAACAAACTTTGCAGTGGGATGAACATCCGGAGTCTGAGGCTCGCATGACTGTCAGCGGTGAAAGTCGAAAGGAAGCCACTGACACGAAAACGGACGTCCTTACCGCAAAACGTGAAACAAGAATAGGAGTTTGGAATGTCAGGACAATGAACGAGACGGGTAAATTAAAACAGGTCACAGCAGAAATGAGAAACTATAGATTACACATTCTAGGGATAAGCGAGAGCAGATGGACAGGGGCAGGAAAAGTTAAAACAGCAACAGGAGTGTTACGTGCAGTCTTTGATATCTTACAATATTATACATTGGTATACTTGTTATGTTCGCAAATATTTTGTAAACAAAATAGTGCTTAAGGGAAAGTCATTATTGAGTTACTTCCCTTGAAAGTTGTGTCGGCTCTTTCGATCGAACTCGTATTGCCAAGGAATGGCAGAATCATATTTCTGATACCAAGGTAATAATAGACACTCTTATGAACTCTCGTACGAAGCCACCATTTTCGATAGGTACGATTTGAATGTCTAAGAGAATATATTTGACTCGATGAAAACGACTTCGATTCCTAGCAGCACTATATCCTGTAGATTGCAGTCAAGTGTTCATGATCAAATCTACAGAGCAATGAAAGATTTAATGAATGACTAACTTTAGGACAGATTCATTATCTGTATCCAAACGTGAGTGACAGCTCACGAGTGAAGCCATCTTGGAACCAAACATGTAGTGACTTTCAAGAAGAGAAAAGGGATGCCCGTATTATCGCTTGATTAGTCCAGAGATCACTGCTACACATGAGAACCCATGGCTAGCGGTTCAATATTATTATATGAAAAAAACTGTGCTGAACCTTATGTTAAAGAATCTTCGCTAGACGAGATTAGGTAGAAGCCATCTTGGATATTGTTTATAATCTGACGTGCTTTGTCAGTAAACTCAGTTGATATATATATATGGGCAATACTGAGTGCTTGGCTACTGACAGTCCATTATAATATTATTCTACATGAGTGCCCATGTAACATAACATTGCAAGACCAGTTATCCACTGTACCATGATGTATTATGCCAACCTGTGATTTGTCACTATCTGTGCTGTCGAGTGTGTACGTCCAATTAAACTTTAGTAAAGGTACACAGTCGTTGGTGTCGATGACTTCCAGCCATACATGAGTGTAAGAAAAGAACATTTGTCAACACCACGAACCCTTCCTATCATTCGCACATTATACACTCCATCTATGTCTACACACCACTGCGTAGGTCAAGTTGACATTCCATACTCGAACCACGAGCAACACAACAACACAGTATTTAACTCTGGTGATGTTCGAGCGAGCTTCAGTAATCAGAACACCAGAGGACTTTATCAACTCTTGCTCAGGGCAAGGGTCTTGTATTAAGAGTTTATCAACTGATGATGATGATGTCTGCTTCCATCCACTTATAATTATCTTTTGGTGGACATCATTAACGGGAATAAAATAACAACGTTATCAACTGGTGGACCAGCTTTCTGGGTTTGACCTCGCAGAAGTTCAGAAGTCAACAGAGTACCGATACCAGACCGTTTCCTGTGGCTGATACGACACACTTGCAGTATTGGTTTGCTATTTGTCAACACTTCGTCACGTGACCTGTCAAGTGAATGCAGTATGTAGGACAGCGTTGTTGACATTTTTACATTAGACATTACAGAGTTTCACGGAACAGTTGGATCAATTCTTGTAATATTAACAGGAAGACAGTATTAGTGAACTAAGAAGTCCTATTTTCATCGATGGATCTTCTTGTTTTCTGTATATGAACTTTAATATTTAAGGCCAGAATGTTTAATTGAATAAAGTGGCAGTTTGTTTATTTTCATAAAAATAACTTTGCCATTACTGTAAAACTGAGCCTATTTTGCAACACATACTATCATACACATAATTTATATATATTTTTGTTTACATGTTATTTGTTTGTATAGTATGTTAGTTTCTATGTCAGCGGGTTGTGTTTAAGGTTGGGCGGCGTCCTCACAACAGAATATCCCACGTCATAGAGGGTCCGTTGTGGGCGTTTTCTATAGGTGCAATTTTCTTGATTGAAAATTTGCTGCGACAACTGTTGCTTTTGTGTTAGCTGTGAAGTCTGTAATTATTGTTATTTTTGTAATATTTCTTTGTTCTTTAGTTTTGTTTTGATTTGTTTGTAATTTGTTGGTCTAACCTTTTCTATCTTTCAGTTCTATTCACAATTTATATTCATATATTGTGACGTCATTTGTGTTGTTATTCTTTGCAGATTCAGTGATTATTTTCATTGATTTCCCTATTTGATTTATTTTGATTTCTGCAAACGTTCTTGTATTGTCAGTCCTATTTGTACTTTATGTATTCTGTTGGTTGACATATGTTTTATATAGGTATATTTCATAAGACACAATTGCCTGTGCACTGCACTTGGATTATGGTATAAACCAGTACCTGATTATTATTACTATTATACAAGACCTTATTAAAGGCTTGTGACCCACAGATATTGGGATAGTATACTGATTAATCAAGTCATTGAGAACTTACTTACTTACTTAGTCGTTCCCCTTCTACCGTGAGGTGTAGAGGTTTGGAAGAGAGAGCGCCAGACCATTCTATCAGCTGTCTTCTTCCTGGCCTGGTTCCATTCTAGTCCTCGGTCCTTCAAAGATTGTCTAATGTTGTCCTCCCAGCGGACTCTGGGTCGTCCTGGAGGTCTGGATCCCTGGCTCTTTGTTTCCCATGCTTGTCGTGGTAGCCGATCTTCTCCCATTCTGCAGACATGGCCAAACCATCTTAGTTGGGACTGTTCTATTTGGGTCTGCAGCGGATGGGATTTTAGGCCTTGACGGATCGTCTGGTTGCGGACCATGTCTCTTCTTGTTACTTCAACCACTTTCCTCAGATACCTCATTTCTGAGGTTTGGATCTGGCTTTTGTGGGTTGTAGTCATTGCCCACGACTCGCATCCATATGTCAAGACTGGGACATAGGTGGAGCGGTATACAGCCATCTTCGTTTTCTTACCAACCTCTTTCTTGCTGAGGAATCCACGATTTATGGCCTGAAAAAGTCTCCCAGCCGCTGCTTTTCGAGTGGCCAACTCTTCTTTGATGCCTCCCTTTCGGTCTATAATAGCTCCGAGATATTTAAAGTGGTCGACCTGCTCCAGGACCTGTTCTCCCAACTTAATCTGATGTTTTCTTTCTTCTCGTGATATCACCATGGATTTTGTTTTAGAGCTGCTTATGACCATCCCTCTCTTCTCCAGCTCTTCCTTCCAGACTTGCAGGTTGGATTGGAGATGTGCCTCTGATTTAGCAATCAGGGCAACATCATCAGCAAATGCCAGCTCCGAAATATAGACCTGTCTCATCTTCCAGTACCCCACTGAATACTTTCTTGTTCTCTCCTTACATGCCTTGATGACATCGTCCATAAGGAGTATGAAGAGGTAAGGTGATAGGATATCACCTTGTCTTACACCAGTGGTGGTCTTGAACTCTTCTGACTTATGGTTTGCTGTCCTCACATAATTTCTGCAAGACTTGTAGAAGCTCTGTATAGCATGAATCAGAGGTGCTGGAATATTCTTCCTTGCCAAACAGTCCCAAAAGTTTGCTCCAGGGGACCCTGTCAAACGCCTTTTCCAGATCTATGAAACAAAGATGGATCTCACTCTTATACTCAAGGGCCTTTTCACTCAGCTGTCTGAGTGTGAAGATTAGGTCTTGAGTACTTCGGTTTGCTCGGAATCCGCACTGGACCTCATCCAATTGTGGCTCAGCTAGGCGTCGGAGTCTCTGCTCTAGGATTCTAGAGTAGATTTTACCAGGGACACTGAGAAGGGATATGCCTCTATGGTTTCCACATTGTCGATTGTCACCCTTTTTGAAAATTGGTGTTATGATGGCAATCTCCCAATCCTTTGGTATGGTCTTGTTGCACCATGCTGCCTGTAGGACCTTTAAGAGTAATAGGTCGCCTGATGCTCCCATGTACTTAACCATTTCTGGTGTTATACCATCATGCCCTGCTGCTTTGCCCATCTTGATTTTCTCTAGTGCTGCCCTCAGTTCTTCCATCTTTATGTCATCTTCACCATCATTGGTTTCCTCTTCTGTGTCAGTGGTTATCATTTCTGATGCTTCATCATGCTCACCATCCAGGAGTTCTGAGAAATATTCTTTCCATCTTTCCATTACTTCCTTTGGGGCAGTAAGCAATTTGCCTTGCTTGTCCTTTATAAATTTGAGAGGGCATTGTTTTTCTTTCCTCATGTTCTTTAGGGTCTTATAGAACAATTTCTGGTTTTCTTGTGCATCTTTTTCTAGCTTTTCTCCAAATTCTTCCCAGGACTTCTGTTTTGCTGCTAGCACTTTGTTCTTTGCTTCTGTTCTGAGTGTCACATATTCTCTATATTTTTCCATTTGTCCTGTTGTGTTTTTAGCTCCTAAGTATTGTTTCCATGCCATTTTCTTCTCTCTTATTTTCTCTTTGACTTCCTCTGTCCACCAAGGTGTCCTCTTTCTCTGGTTCCCAAGTCGGACTTCACCGCATGCTTCTGCAGCAGCTGTCTTTATGATATCCTTGAATTTATTCCAGAGGGTTTCCAAGTCATCAGGTCGTTCTTCTGTGTTGCTCACTGCTGTAGCAATAAGCCCCTGATATCTGGTCTTAATTTCTGGCTCTCTCAGCTTGTAGGTCCTAATGCTCATTTCTCCTGCTCGTTTACTTGGTTTCTTGCGTGATGTTGGGCAGTTCCTAGGCTGAGCAACTCTTTCAGTTGTTCGTTTGATTGTTAGCAGGTAGTGATCACTTCCAATCTCTGGCCCCCTCCAGACTCTTGCATCTCGGACATATCTGAATGAGCTTCTCCGAACAATGGCTGAAAAAAGGGCCTTGGCCCCCTGCTTGGGGTTGGGGAAACCCATAGTCGATCACTGACTTCTCATTCTTGGTTGGTTCACATCTAGTGTATGCATGTATGCGCTTATGGGGGAACTTTGTGTTTGTAATGATCAGATTCTGCTCACTGCAGAATCTAAGGAGTCGCTTTCCATTGTCATTGAGAGTATCTTCTCCATATCTTCCGATAACTCCACCCCATCTAGCATGGTCATTTCCAACTCTGGCATTAAAATCTCCGAGCATAATAACTTCATCTAGGCAGTCATCCACTGTCCTTTGAAGCAGCTCGAAGAATTCCTCCTTGACCTCTGCTCTCTCATCCTCATTTGGCCCATACACTATGACCAGGTTGACTATGGTTTCTCCTTCTTTTAGTTTTACAACCATAATGCGCTCCGAGACAAAGTTCCATCCCTTGATACTATCTTTTTGATTTTGGGCCACAATGCAACCCACGCCCCCTTTAGCCCTTTCAGATACGGGTACACCACTGTAGAGCAACATGTTGCCATCGAGATCCATGACTCCTTGTCCTTTTTTCTTCGTTTCCGTTATAGCCAGGATTTCTAGTTTTGCTTTCTTCATCTCTTCCACCAGCTCCTCTTCCTTCCCATTTATACTTCTTGTGTTCCAAGTTCCATAAGTCGTAGTCCGTAGTCCGTTCCAGTTCGTCGCCTTTAGAATCAGTCCGGTTTTCTCTCTTGTAGTTCGCGTAATCATGATTTAAAGCAAACAGGTGATTGGCCTGTTGTGCCTTTGCATGGTGGAGGGGCTGCCTCCTTACGGCCTCCATGCAGGCCGCCCTCCTCCTTTTTCATCCGGGCTTGGGACCGGCATTGGCGGAGTTGTCATTGAGAACTTGTGGTATTATTATTGGTTCAGGTGATTAGTATTATTGTTAGACATCATGTCTACATTAGAATACTTCATTACACAAGGGAAAGCCCTTGATAAGACTGGTCAACAATTAGAACAATGGGCTGTTGCTCAATATGACAAAGCATTAGCTGCAGAAGAAAGAAAAACTATGGCTGAAGAGAAAAGATTAGAAAGAGAAGCTGAGGCTGCTGCTGAACAAAAGAAATTGCAGATGCAGGTGGAGGAAAGGAGATTTGAAGCTGAACAAAAAAAATTAGAAAGAGAAGCTGCAGCTGAACAAAAAAAATTAGAAAGAGAAGCTGCTGCTGAACAAAAAAGATTAGACAGTGAAGCTGAACAAAAAAGATTAGACAGGGAAGCTGAACAAAAAAGATTAGACAGGGAGTCTGAACAAAAAAGATTAGATGCTGAAGAGAAAAAAGCAATAAGAGAACATGAATTTGAGTTAGAGAAATTGAGATTGACAAGTATGAGTAATGTTAATCAGGCATCTAGTGGTAATGGTAAACCTTCTACTTACAAGGTTAAGGTTCCACCGTTCAATCAGTCCAGTGACGATATTACATTCTGGCTGGATAGATTTGAACGTTCTTGTCGTACACATAATGTGGATAAATCACAATACGCTAATCACAATTATCAGAAAACTTGAAAGGTGAATCTTTGACTAGATTATGCCTTGTAGGAGAAGCAGATAAGGATAATTATGATGTCATTAGGGCGGCTTTGATAAAAAAAAATATCAGCTAAGTGAGGAAGGCTATCGCCTTTTATTTAAAACGATGGTGCCTGAGACGGGTGTAGAATTCTCAGAATTCACTGCAAAGGCACGTCTCACAGTTGATTGTTGGATTGAGCTTTCCAAAACAGAAAAAAACGTATGAAGGACTTATGGATTTGTTGCTCAGAGATAAGATTATGTCATGTGTGAACAAACCTTTCCTTGAATTTATACATGAGCGTAAACCCAAATCTCTAAAAGAAATGGAAGAATATTGTTCCCAATATGTCACTGCACACCCCGACGTGACTTTTGGCAACACTAAGATTAAGGAGAGTATGCCAGTTGCTTCAGCAACACCATACAATCCCAATTATTCACACAGATTTCAGGGACCTCAAAACAGATTTGATAAAAAAGGTAACCATAATAGTTATCAAAACCAAGGTAACCAATCATTTCAGGGTTCTTCTTCAAAGAACTGGAGACGAGCTGATAGCTCTCGACACAGGGGTGGTCATAATTATAGGAATTTCCGTAGAGGAAGTAATTATAGAAACTATCAGGGTTATCCGTCTTGGAGTCAACAAGATCATAATTACAGAGATACTCATTATAATGAATATGATAATGGTAACCAAGGGAACTATGACTCAAACCCAAATAGGGGTTACAATAGAGGTAACAATAACTACAGAGGTGATAATAACCGAGGTAGATCTCAATACAAAAGACATAAACCACATTTTCAGGCAAACTCTGCACAACAAGAGTCCAATGAAGCCTATAAACAGAGTAAAGATAATAATGATGCTAGTAATATGGCATGTGCCGCTTTTGATTTTGGGAGAGCATCTCAGTGCCCCCAATGCAAAACGTTATTTGAGCCAACCACAGTGTCTACTTTAAGCTGTGGCCATCCTCTTCCTGCTCTTCCGGCATCAGTCGCGCATGATGGAAGAGGTTCTCTTGTCTTACATAAGGGTTTAGTGAATAACAATCCAGTCTCTGTGCTATTTGATTCTGGATGCACCACAATTGGTGTTAGGCAGTCACTCGTAGATCCTTCCCGTGCCACTGGACAAGTAGTCAAATGTGTAACATTTGGCGGCACATTAGAGAAATACTCTACTGCTATCATTAGGATTGCTACTCCTTTCTTTACAGGAGATGTACACGCATGTCTTCTTCCGAATCCGATCGCTGACCTCATCATCGGTCGCATTCACGGAGTCAGAGAATGCACTCCGCAACAAATTTCCACGTGGGAAAGGCAAAACATGCAGATTGCTAACGCTGTAGTCACTAGAGCTCAGGCTCTTAATATGCCTCAAACTTCATCTACTGAAGATAATGAAGTGCATAACCAAGATAATCCCTTGGTAATTCTCGTGACTCGTTTATAAAACAGCAAGAAGATGATCCCACTCTGAAGAAATTCTTCATTCTTGCAACTAAAGGTGATCCGAATAAAGACACAAGTCGTAAATCGTGGATTACAAAGAAGAATGGCGTACTTGTACGTATGGTTCAAGACTCCATTACGTCAAGTCATTCTCAAATCCTGGTTCCCAAGAATTTGAGAGTTAAAATTTTGCAGCACGCTCACGACTCTCAGTGTGCTGGACACATGGGTTTTTCCCGTACTAAGTCAAGAGTCCTTGCGGCTTTCTTTTGGCCATTGGTAAACAAGGACATACGGATTTATTGTCGATCTTGTAAAGTATGTCAGGAAGTTAAATCCAAAGGTCCACGGCATGCTGCACCCATTCAGGCGGCGGACATTCCTATTCGGCCGTTCCAAAAAATGGCCATAGACATAATTGGTCCATTTAAGATCAAGTCTGCCAGAGGACATCAGTTTATCTTGACGTGTGTTGATATGTGCACACGTTGGCCAGAGGCTATTCCTCTGAAGAGCATTACTACTGCTGATATTGCAGATGCTCTTTGGCTTATATTTTCTCGTCTGGGGTTCCCCGGAGAGATATTGTCAGACCATGGCACCCAACTAATATCAGATACCATGTCTCAAGTAATGTCTACTCTGCAGATAGATAGATCTTTAAGTAGTATCTACCATCCAATGTCTAATGGTATGGTCGAACGCCTTAATAGAACACTTAAAAACTTACTGGGGAAGATAACTGAGGATCATCCTCAAGACTGGGACAGAGTTTTACCTGCGGCCCTCTTCGCTTACAGAGAGGTACCCAATGAACATACAGGATTTTCTCCCTTTGAACTCGTCTTTGGCGCGCGTCCGCGTGGCCCTATGTCGTTGCTTCACGATCTCATTACATCTGACAATATTGACGATGACACAAAGTCATCCTACGAATATGTCATCGCGTTGAGACAAAAGATTATCGAAGCATGCAAATTAGCAACTTCTTCTTCTGAATTTGCGAAACAGAAGGCAAGGCAATTTGCCAATAAGAAGAGATGCTTACGACAACTTTGTCCTGGTGACAAAGCATTTGTATTACTACCTTGTAGGGAAAACAGATTACTTATTTCTTGGAAAGGTCCGTACGATATAATATCGAAAATTTCCGATGTCGACTATATTGTCGATATTGATGGGAAGCATAAAACCTTCCACATCAATATGCTTACGGAATTCCATGAACGTCCGGATTATTTGCAACCCATTTTCCAAGCAACGGACAATTCTCCAGTACCACATGGTCATTACTCATCACTGTCCGTGATACAGGATGAGGAAACAAGTTTTTCAGATGTAAATCTTCCTCTTCCAATGATCCCACTTCATTCTAGTGAATCATGGAAGAACGTTACTGTCTCTCCTGATTTGTCTCTAGGAGAACAGCGACAAGTTTCAACTATGTTGCAAACATTTCAGGATGTACTCACTGACATCCCTGGACAAACGCATGTCATTGAACATGACATTGTTCTAACTGACCATACTCCTATTAGGGTTAGACCTTATCCTATACCTATACATTTTCAAGCACAGGTCGAGAAAGAGTTGGATGAGATGATAGATTTGAAAATAATCGAACCATCCACCTCTGCATATTCTTCGCCGATGGTTATTGTTCGTAAAAAAGACAATAACATACGTCTTTGCGTTGACTATCGAAAATTGAATCAAGTAACGAAGTTCGATGCCGAACCTATGCCTTTACTGGAAGAGCTACTTACTCGACTCTCCAAATCTCATTTTTTCACTAAACTTGATTTGTCTAAAGGATATTGGCAAGTTCCTTTATCTGAACGCGCCAAACCTCTCACGGCTTTTTCAACACCTAGAGGTTTGTTCCAATGGAATTTTATGCCTTTCGGTCTTATGAACGCACCAGCTACATTCGTACGCATGATGCGCCGAATCCTATCTTATCGGTCAGATGTCATTGCATATCTAGACGACATCTGTCTTTTCAGCGATACTTGGGAAGATCACTATTCAGGGTTAGATGAATTGCTGTCTACTTTGCGTGAGCACAACCTGACAGCGAAACCCTCTAAAGCCTATATTGGTTTTAGCGAAATTTCTTTCCTAGGCCACCGAGTTGGTCATGGTTTCCTAAAGACAGAGGACCATAATACTAGTAAGATACTTAACATCTCAATCCCTAAGACTAAAAAAACAGGTGAGAAGTCTGTTAGGTCTTATTCAATTTTATGGCAGATTCATTCAGAATCTATCCTCTATCATGGCACCTCTCTCAACACTTCTAAAGAAAGGTTCGCCTAATGTGGTCCACTGGTCTCAGGAATGCCAATGCTCTCTGGATAAGATTAAAACACTGTTTTCAACACCACCTATTTTAGTGCTACCCACTAAAGATAAGACATTCGTTCTTCGTAGTGACGCTTCATCCACTGGGATTGGAGCGGCACTAATGCAAGAGTAATCTGGAACTCTGCATCCTGTAATGTATATTTCCAGAAAACTTAATGCGGCAGAAAGGAATTATTCGGTTTTAGACCGTGAGCTATTAGCTATGGTTTGGTCGATCCTCAAACTACAGAGATTCCTTCTAGGCGCACATTTCATAGTAGAAACCGACCAAAAAGCTCTTACTGCTATACAGAGTAAGAATTTGAAGAGCTCGAGGTCTACTCGATATGCAATTGCTCTTCAACCTTTTCATTTCTCTGTGCGAGCTATTCGTGGATCAGATAATGTGATGGCAGACATTCTGTCAAGATGCCCACATGATTCCACATAACTATTAGGGCTTAGA
The DNA here is from genome assembly GCA_024509875.1 of Oreohelix idahoensis. Lineage (NCBI taxonomy): Eukaryota > Metazoa > Mollusca > Gastropoda > Stylommatophora > Oreohelicidae > Oreohelix > Oreohelix idahoensis. The sequence continues at coordinate 58,401 of JAMPIV010007482.1, read as the reverse complement.
CTTCTTGATATGTCTAGTTCTATAGTAGTTCCTTTTCTATATCATGATAGATACACATTTGTAATTTAATAATATAATGATTGTATCACTACATAGCGGTTCATTGATGTTTATTCACCGCTGTGCTTTGATGATTTTTTCTTCATAAATCATAAATTTAAGATATCTAATACGAAATGATGATATGAATTTTTTAGGCATTGTGTAATTGCCAGAATTGTATTATACTTTGATGACACCTTCCTGGAAAAATATACTTGTAGAGAAATAATTTCTCTCAGTTTATGAGACACATTCTCACCAGTCGCTCCATAAGTCGACTTAGCCTCATATTAGGCGTTATAGGTATTCCTGATATTTTCATCTGCGCATTATTCATGCGTTGTGAGCCTATTGTACGTTGCTCCTAGATGTATTTCAAAAAAAAAAAAAAAAAAAGTTCCATTTTTTTTTTTTCCGGGAGGTGTGGTAAGACTGTTACGTGCAGTCTTTGATATCTTACAATATTATACATTGGTATACTTGTTATGTTCGCAAATATTTTGTAAACAAAATAGTGCTTAAGGGAAAGTCATTATTGAGTTACTTCCCTTGAAAGTTGTGTCGGCTCTTTCGATCGAACTCCGCGGATGAGTCCAGTTTTCTGCGATTTATTCTTCGTTTGGGTAGTAATAGATTGTTCTTGCTTCAGAATATCTATGGCCTGAATTTATGTGTATTGTTTGTCTGAGTAGGACGAGTCTGTCTTATATCTGTATATCTTTACATATCTAAGTCGAACTATATGTTCTGTTGTCTCTAGAGAGGTCAAAGGCTATTCGGCGGATGTGTCGCTAGAGTGTGGGGTGATTTGGCTTCGTCCCGATAGGGACTGTGTTTTCTATGTCGGCTTGTCGCCGGGGAAAAAAAGTGATCTCAGTATTTGTGGGGAAAGTGATAGTCGTCTAGACCTATCGTGTATGCTTTACCCCAGTGTTTATTCGTATTGCCAAGGAATGGCAGAATCATATTTCTGATACCAAGGTAATAATAGACACTCTTATGAACTCTCGTACGAAGCCACCATTTTCGATAGGTACGATTTGAATGTCTAAGAGAATATATTTGACTCGATGAAAACGACTTCGATTCCTAGCAGCACTATATCCTGTAGATTGCAGTCAAGTGTTCATGATCAAATCTACAGAGCAATGAAAGATTTAATGAATGACTAACTTTAGGACAGATTCATTATCTGTATCCAAACGTGAGTGACAGCTCACGAGTGAAGCCATCTTGGAACCAAACATGTAGTGACTTTCAAGAAGAGAAAAGGGATGCCCGTATTATCGCTTGATTAGTCCAGAGATCACTGCTACACATGAGAACCCATGGCTAGCGGTTCAATATTATTATATGAAAAAAACTGTGCTGAACCTTATGTTAAAGAATCTTCGCTAGACGAGATTAGGTAGAAGCCATCTTGGATATTGTTTATAATCTGACGTGCTTTGTCAGTAAACTCAGTTGATATATATATATATATATATGGGCAATACTGAGTGCTTGGCTACTGACAGTCCATTATAATATTATTCTACATGAGTGCCCATGTAACATAACATTGCAAGACCAGTTATCCACTGTACCATGATGTATTATGCCAACCTGTGATTTGTCACTATCTGTGCTGTCGAGTGTGTACGTCCAATTAAACTTTAGTAAAGGTACACAGTCGTTGGTGTCGATGACTTCCAGCCATACATGAGTGTAAGAAAAGAACATTTGTCAACACCACGAACCCTTCCTATCATTCGCACATTATACACTCCATCTATGTCTACACACCACTGCGTAGGTCAAGTTGACATTCCATACTCGAACCACGAGCAACACAACAACACAGTATTTAACTCTGGTGATGTTCGAGCGAGCTTCAGTAATCAGAACACCAGAGGACTTTATCAACTCTTGCTCAGGGCAAGGGTCTTGTATTAAGAGTTTATCAACTGATGATGATGATGTCTGCTTCCATCCACTTATAATTATCTTTTGGTGGACATCATTAACGGGAATAAAATAACAACTTTATCAAGGAGAAACAATACTTTACTCTGGAAGAGAGGATACAAGCACAACAAAGGTTAGCCATTATTCTACAGAAAGGAGTAGAAAGGACATTACTGGACTGGAAACCCATCAACAACAGATTGGTAAGAATAAGATTGAGAGGGAGATTACCAACACTACAATAATACAATGCTACACACCAACGAATGACAGCCATGAAGAGGTCAAGGATGAATTCTATCAACAACTGCAGAAAGAAATGGAAGACACACCTAGATATGAGCTTATCATAGTAATGGGAGACCTCAATGCGAAAGTTTTAACACACAATACATATAATGAAAGAATAATGGGGAAATGCGGCATCGGAACAGCAAACGAAAATGGGGATAATTAATAAGTTTCTGCAGCATTAACAACCTGGTAATTGGAGGAACACTTTTCCCACACAAAGAAATTCACAAATTAACACGGGAATCACCAAATGGTCGGGACAGAAACCAGATATGCCACATCATGATTAATGGTAGATGGAGACATGCATTACAAGATGTGAAGGTAAGAAGAGGTGCAGATGTGGGAAGTGATCACCATTTAGTAATAGCAAAACTGAAAGAGAAACTAAGAATGGCTGGACCAACTGTAACTACACAGAAAAGGTTTGACATCAGCAAACTGAAGGACTCCCTTACCAGAAAAGCCTTTGCGGCTGATATAAAGAAATGATATCAATTTGCCAAAAGTCAGGAAAAGACATTGACTGATGATATAGACCATAAATTCAACACCATTTCAACAATATATAAGGAAAGCAGCAAGTCATGCTTGGGATTCCAGGAAAGGAAGAAGCAAGACTGGATAACACCAGAAACATTAAACACCATAACGATGAGAAAGGAAATGAAAAGAAAGAAAACAGAAGCGAAGTCCCCCAGGTTAAAGCAACTATATAGCGAACAGTACAGTCAGCTGGACAAGGAAGTTAAACGCCAAACCCGAGCCAATAAAAGGAATTTCCTAGACGAACTTGCAAGACAGGCAGAAGAGGCAGCACTGAGAAATTAACAAAGCACAGTATACAAAATAACTAAATTCATCAGCGGAAAACGAGGTGCAAACAATATTACATTAGTAAGAGATAAGCAAGGAAATCTCATCACGACAGCAGAGGGACAGGAAACAAGATGGGCAGAGCATTTCAGAGAAACTCTGAACAAGGAACCACCAGAGACACAATTGAATGTTCCTGAGGCTGAAATCGATCTAGATGTTAATACAGACATTTCCCGAAAAGAAGAAATCATCACAGCAATCAAAGGTTTAAAGAATGGAAAAGCTCCTGGCAGTTAAGAACAAAATAGGTTGTCTAGGGTTTTTTCTTTAACTTGTTTCAAAAACTGGCCAGAACGTTTCTTGTAATCGTTCTTATGCATATTAATAATCGTATTCCTACACCGACTGGAATAAACTGTCAATTGTTGAATGTTAAAATTCAGAATCCAAAAACTTCCAAAGATTCTCTGAAGCCTCTGAACGACTTTCATTTTTTAAATGTATATATAACTTTCGTGAGCGACACACAATGCTCCAACATAATTTTACATCTTGAAATTGAACACCGATTACTTCATTTCTTCCTCCTATTAATAATAATACGTTCGTGCTTTCCTAGCACATTTCTAATTTTGTCCTTTTTCTTTATTCTTTATCAGTCATTCTTGACATATTATAATTTTCAACAATGTTCATATTATTGTAGTTTTGTGCCTTCGTGCACACTTTCTTTTAGTCGGCACATAAATATATTCTTCAAATGTTTATAGCTCTACATGCAGGTTTTACTAACCTTGACATGTCTCTCAATACATACTTCGGGCAATCGCGCCTATTCCTTACCGTGGATTATATACTGAAGCACATTAAAAACGCACCACTATTATATATATTGATGCCGAGAAGCTGGGAAAAAAAAGTGTGGGAATGGATTTTCCCCGTGTTTGTCATGAAGTAGAGAGCGAATGGCTGCTGGAATGGAAAGTGCATGATTCAACCCACGGGTTTGTGTACAGAATACATGAAAACAATGAAAGTTACATGTGCAACACGATTCCCAACAGTTATGACCCTGAAAATGTGTACGCGTTGTGGCAGTATACTCGGTATAAAAAGGCCGTTGAGACAAAACTCCCAGTTCATGTGCTTGAAATGCCAAGGCTATCTGAAAACGACCGCCAACGAGCCATTGGTATGTTGGAGACCGGAATGAGCTCGCGGGCCATTGCCAGAAGGATGAATTGCCACCACAGCACTATTGTACGTCTCAATAAACGTTACGGAACCACTGGCAGTGCCCGGGATAGACTTCGGAGTGGCCAACCACGAGTTACTACCCCTGCGCAAGATCGTTATATTGTGCTGAGTCACCTAAGGAATCGTTCTCTCCCAGCAAGCCAAACAGCAAGAGCAATAGTGGGCAGACGTGGGCAAGTCTCTCGAATGACAGTTATACGACGATTCAGAGATACAGGCCTTACTGCAAGACGACCTTATGTTGGGCCAAACTTGACTCACAGACATCGTCAGCAGCGCCTCCAATGGGCAGAGCAACATGTCAGATGGACTAGACTGCAGTGGAATGCTGTCCTATTCACAGACGAGAGCAGATTCAACATATCCTTTGCTGATGGACGTATGCGGATTTGGTGACGGTGTGGAGAGCGCTTTGCAGATTGCTGTGTTCGTCAGCACAACCGATTTGGAGGTGGCTGTATTCACATTTGGGGAGGATTCAGTTTTCACCATCGCTTGCCTCTTCACGTCTTCCGTGGAAATGTTAATGCTGTGACATATCGAGATGAGGTTCTGGATGCATTGGTTGCTCCTGCGTTCACAAATTATCCAGACTTGCAGCTTCTACAGCAGGATAACGCACGTGCGCACACCGCATGCATTACGCAGCAATATCTACATCAGCAGAACATTGTGACGATTGATTGGCCTGCTCTATCACCAGACATGTCCCCTATAGAACATCTGTGGGACGAGCTTGGACGCAGAGTCTACAGTCAAGGTTCTCCAGCTAATCTGCTACAGCTCGAAGCTGCTTTTACACGTGAATGGGGCTGGATTCCCCGGAATTTCCTTCAGAGACTTGTGCGTTCCATGCGGAACCGCTGCCAAGCTTGTTTGCAAGCACACGGTGGACATACCAGATACTGAGGATAGTGTTAATGAACTTTTTTATTGGTTGCATTTTTGGTTTTCTCCTTTGCCTGCACAGAATGCAATTAATTTCATAACAATCAGATGTACAAATTAATGACCAGCATGGATTCATAGGAAAATGAATAAAGATTCCAAATATGTAAACTTGTAAACACTTATATTTACATTTCACACTCTGTTCCTGGATTATACAGGTGGTGCGTTTTTAATGTGCTTCAGTATACATATCCTGACGAAATGGGTTTGTCCCATATTGAATTATAACCTTACATTATTTCTGAGTCAAAATCTAGACTCTTGAACACATTTTATAAGTAGAATTCTCTATACATCGTGAGTGGACCACGCCACACAAGCCGACATTGTCCAATACACAAAACGTAACTATGGACTCTCCGTCATGCTTCACTACCGTGCTTAGTCATAGTCAATTACCACAGTTTTATTGTTTTGGTGAGGCACATCATGGTGCATAGCGATCTCTCCAAATATACCTTTTACAAGATCGCTTCGCCTCATGATGCGCTCTCAAAACTGGCAATGATAACTTAAAAGCAGTGCTATTTAAGACAGACCCTGAGCTAGCAGCAGAACTATTAGAACCACTATTTGCACAAGTCTGGAAACAGGGACAACACCAACAGAGTGGAACAAAGGAATAATTGTCAACTTGCCCAAGAAGGGAGATCTTGCAGACTGCAATAATTGTGTGCTTTCTGTGCTTCTTTATGGTGCGGAATGCTGGAGAGTAACAGAGAAGGAAATGTCGAATTGTCCTCTTTTCACACAACATGCCTAAGAAAAATTCACCGGATCTTTTGGCCGAATACCATCACCAACCAAGATCTGCTTACTCGCGGCAAGCAAGAGGACATGCACACCATCATAGCTGACAGACGCTGGAGCTGGGTTTGCTATGTCTTCAGAAGAGACCCCGATGCCATCACAAGAACAGCTATGCTATGGACCCCTGACGGAAAACGAAAGAGAGGACGATCAAAAACAACCTGGCGGAGGACTGTGGAGGCTGAGATGCAAAGAATGAAACAGAGTTGGGGCACTGTACGAAGAATGGCCACCGACCGATCAAAGTGGAATAAATTTGTTGTTGCCCTACAAGACGCCACCAGGCGTGATGGCCACTGACTGCTTTGAAGTCTGCGGCTAAAGATCGAAGAAGAAAAGTATATATATATATATATATATATATATATATATATATATATATATATATATATATATATATATATATATATATATATATATATATATATATATTAGGAGTATTGCTCATACGCCTGCTTTCATACCTATAATAACTGAATCAACTATGATTGTTTTGTTTTAACATAACATGTAACAAATGTAATAATCGATGATTTGTCTTTAACAGGTTAAAATAACGATGGAATGATGGTGAATTTTAGATGTATATAAAAAGTGTCTTCACTGAGACCGGTGTTGCGAATTTATAAAAATGTTGTCCTTTTACTGTATCCTTTAATAAGAACTTAGCTGTTCTATGTGAGGCCTGCAGCCGTGGTTTCGCCAATTCTTTTGTGATGAGGGCACTTCTCCGCATAACTCGTCCAATGTAGGCGGTTAGAGTTGAATCCCTGCTCTTGACTCACAACTAGTGGCGTCGAAACTTTATCCTTGCAGCTTCGTACCATGAACTTTAGACACAATAAAAAGAACAAATGCCTCGGCTAAGTACACTGGATTGGAATATTAACATGTGCATCGTCTCGCTGTCCATCCACCAATGTTAGCCTCTCTAAATAATTAGGCTTTTGAGTATACACAGCGTAACTCAGGGAATTTGATTAAAAATCACCTTATTCTTCTTGTCACATAAATGGGAAAATATGTGCTTGGACAGCGCGAGTGCAATAATTTAGCCTGAACTAACATTACAAACGTACACATATCTCACAAAATGATACGATACACTTGATGCACATGGGATGTAATCATTACTCATCACTGCCCCATACAGAGTCTGGGGTTGCTGCGGCTTTCGCTTTTCTAAGCGAATTAGCACAAAACAAACACCAGCGCTTGCTGTAAAGGATTATGAACATACTAGTGTCCTATTTTGAGGTTGCCAGCCTCCTATGACTTGTTTAACCACTTAGTAAGTACAGATATGTCAAATTCACATTGTAAAATAAATGGTTACACTTACCCCTAATGGGATATACAAGCTCCTAGCACAGATGTATGGACACAGCACGTTGATGTGATGCGTCGAATCACTTGTCTGGGAAATTTTATTATTCCTCTTATGACTTGTGTTTATGATTCCTGAAGTTTCTGGATCTTTATATTTAAAATTGCGGGTTCTCTTTTAAGTTATAAAGACGCCCAAATACTTCGATCTGGTCCCTTAAGTTTCCAGTCTTTCTATTTAAAATTGCGGGTTCTCTGTTAAGCTATAAAGACGCCCAAACACTTCGATCTGTCAATTGTACGTAATTTTGGAATCCTTTGTCCGATCCTTCCCTCTGGCTCTGGGGAATTGCTAGCTTGATGTGGCGATGCAGTCTGATTTTTATCTCCTAATTGTTAGATTATATCTGTCAATTTTCGCTCCAAGTCCCATATCTCTTACTATCCGGCAAGCCCCGTGAAGTGGCGCGGGTTTAGTACCAATTTTACGGCTCGCCAGTTCAACTGGCGCGCGACGGTAACCATAGTGAAACTAGTGCGTATTCCCGTTCTAAATTCAAACCAATCGTAAGCTCTTTAGAACTATGAGGGTCGGGGTGTTAAAGCATTACTTTCCCCCGCCTGTTTTAAAATATCAATTTTTTAAAATTTCCAACGCAAGACATCTTTCAAATATGTTCGTATTACTTCCGATTGCCCTGCATGCATTTCTCACAAACACATCTGTGAACTCATTTCCTGCCTAAACGCTTTTACCACCATAATCTCCCCAGACGGGTTATCTGTATTATTGCTACAGAAATGGCCCAGCGGAAGCGATTATCTAATTATCACCTGTGTTTTCGTGCATTCGCTAGACGGACAAATACGGATCCCCGGCAGCTTATACAAACAATAAGGCTTTCTTTCAATACTCTGCCGGGTCATATTATTTGAGGAGTGGTCGAGACCACCTTGGATCAACCGTGACCGTTTCTCTCAAAAGTGTCTATACGACTTAAGTGATAAAAGTGTTCTCCGCTGACCTTTCAATTAGCTTTGTCATGCTATGATTCACATGGTGAAACGTAAATAAGTCAGGAAGCGGCTAGGCAAAAAATGTAGGTGCATAAAATATGTCACATAATAGGACGATGAATGAGAGAGAGACGGGCGCAAAAGTACATGCTCAAAACGTGTTGTTACAGCATGTAGTGACACAGTATTACTTAGCTCACACAATTGGCATGTAGTGACACAGTTTTACTTGGCTCACACACTGGGTAAATAATGACAGAATTTTACTTCGTTCAGACATTGGGAACATGGTGGCACCGTGTTACTTGGCTCATACACTTGGAACATGGTGACACAGTTTTACTTGGCTCACACAATTGGCATATAGTGATACCGTTTTACTTGGCTCATACAAATGGCATGTAGTGACACTGTTTTATTTGGCTCATAAAATTGGCATGTAGTGACATTGATTTACTTGGCTCATATACTGAGTAAATAATTAAACAATTTTACTTGGCTCAGACATTGGGAACATAGTGGCACAGTTATACTTGGGCGATACACTGGGAACATAATGAGTTTTACTTATCTCAGATACTAACAACATAATGACACAATTTTACTTATCTGAGACACTGGGAACATAGTGACACTGTTTTGCTTGGCTAAGACACTGGGACCATAATGACACAGTTTTACTTTTCTCACACTGGGAACAAAATGACACAGTTTTACTTGTCTCAAACTCTGGGAACATAATGACACAGTTTTACTTATCTCAGATACTAAGAACATAATGACATAGTTTTACTTATCTCAGATACTGGCAACAAAATGACACTTCTAATTATCTCAGACACTTAGAACATAACGGCACAGTTTTGCTTGGCTCAGACACTGGGAACATAATGACACAGTTCTGCTTGGCTCGGACACTTGGAACATAGTGACACAGTTTTACTTGGGTCAGACACTGGGAACATAATGACACAGTTTTACTTACCTCAAACACTGGGAACATAATGACACAGTTTTACTTATCTCAGACACTGGGAACATAGTGACACAGTTTTCCTTGGCTCAGACACTGGGAACATATTGACACAGTTTTACTTACCTCAAACACTGGGAACATAATGACACAGTTTTACTTATCTCAGACACTGGGAACATAGTGACACAGTTTTCCTTGGCTCAGACACTGGGAACATATTGACACAGTTTTAGTTATCTCAGACACTGGGAACATATTGACACAGTTTTACTTATCTCAGACACTGGGAACATAGTGACACAGTTTTCCTTGGCTCAGACACTGGGAACATATTGACACAGTTTTAGTTATCTCAGACACTGGGAACATAGTGATACAGTTTTACTTGGCTAAGGCACTGGGAACATAGTGACACAGTTATTTTATTATGCTTTTATTTACATTCTTTTACAAGTGATACAGTCTTTTTGTCGATTTCTTACAAATGATGAAGTCTTATGGACTAACCATTTTACTACAAGTGATGTAGTCTTAACTTTTTTCAATTTCTTACACGTGATGTAATCTTATGTACTAAGCAGTTTATTACAAGTGATGTAGCGTTACTGTTTTCATTTTATTTTTTACAAATGATGCAATCTTACATACTTACCATGTATTACGAGTGATGTAGCCATCATGTTTTCAGATCCTTACCTAATGATTCTGGAGTACGCTCAACACGGCGACTTGAGAAAGCACCTACTGGAGCACAGGACGGAGCGGAACTACGCCAATGCCGCTTATTGTGCGTACGGAGTCGGCAACAAGAAAGCCGAAAACTATTATGCCGCAACATGTAACATAAACGGGGGTGATCACAACAAGGATAACAAATATGTCAATATGTGAGTTCTGGCGTTACTTCCATATATATATATATATATATATGTATATATATATATATATATATATATATATATATATATATATATATATGTATATGTATGTATATATATATGTATATGTATATATATATATATGTATATGTATATATATATATATGTATATATATATATGTATATATATATGTATATGTATATATATATATATATATATATATATATATATATACATATATACACTACAGGTTCAGAGTCATACGTGTGCCTTTCACTCTGTACTAATTAATTCAACTATGAATTTGTCAAAATCAACATATACAAATTTAATGATGTATTACTTTACCACTTGTAAATAAATGTTCGTTGGTGGTTTTTAAAAATAGGTTTCTTCAAAGAAATTATTTAGGCTGGATGAATATAGGCAAATAAAGTTCGGTCGTGTTTGGCCTGTTAAAATTGGGACTTGCCAAAATGCTGAAGTGTCGATGCTGCTTGTCTGTAGATTCATCTCTGTGGTGAGGGGCGCGTTTCCAGATCAGTTCAAGAAGTAACGTTTCCTGGTCAAGGAAAGAATTTTAACCACCAGTGGAATGCAGGTTTATAAATGTCGATCCAGCTCTTGAACCACAAAATGGTAGTACAGTGAATGGTCTCTCCGCTTCGTACCACAAATAGTCGGGTCGCCTCGTACTGGTACCACAAACTTTAGAGGGAATAAAAGAACAAATTCCGCTGCTAAGTCTTTGTTTTCCTGATGTTAGTCAAGTGTCTTTTTACGCTGTCCGTCAGCCGTTTGTTTTCTCAGATTGTTCACTCTCCCTAAGCGTATAACGTATCACTCAGGGCATGTGATGAAAAATCACCAGTATGTCAGGTAATTTATGAAAAGTTTGTGACTGGACAGCGACAGTGGTTTGTGTGTTTTTTTTTTTTTTGGTTTTTTTTTTTTCCTTTTCAAGCACTTCTTTTTAACTTGATTTTTCGTTCTCTAGACGTTTTTGTGTTTTATTTGTTTCATGTGTTGTTATTTTTTTTTTTTTTTGTTTGTGTATCTGTTTCTACCATTCACTTTCCTCATTTCCCCCCCATACTGTTTTGTTTTCACCACGTGTTTGTTTTTTTTCCATCAAAGCCCCTTTTACTTTTTTTTTTTGTTTTTTTTTTTTTTTTTTTTTTATTTTTTTTTTGTTTGTTTTTATTCCTACATACGTGCGTAAAGCTGCCCTTAGCTTTTTTTTTTTTTTTTGTTCTTTTTTGCTGTTTCTATTTTTACATTTACACTTTTTTTTTTTTTTGTCATACCCCCCCAATCTTTTTTACCCCGATTATTTATTTTTCTTTTTTACCACTATGCTCATCTTTATTCCCACTAAAACCGCATTTTTTATTGTTGTTTTGTTTTCTGGTGGGTGGTTTTTTTAAAGTTTTTTGTTTTGTATACAATATACCTTTATCACCGGATGTCTTTTTTTTTTTTTTTTTGTTTTTTTGTATTTTTTTTTGCTGACTATTCTCTAACTTATCCTACTAACTTCGATTTTTTCGTTTGTTTTTTTTTTCACACAGTTTTTTTTTTTTTTTTCTTTTTTGTTTTTGTTGTTTCCGTTAATCTACTTTTTTTACTGTTTTTTTCTCGTTTTTTGTTTTTCATCACCTCTTTTTTTGTCACCTCACAAACACTCTCATAGTTGTATTATTCTGCATCATGATACTTTTTTTTTTTTCAGCACGTTTCTCATTATTTTTTTTTTTTTTTTTCTTTTGAAACATGACCACCACTTTTTGGTCGTGCTGAGGTTGGGTGTTTTTTTGGTTGTTGTTTTTTTTTTGTTTGTTTTGTTGTTTGTTTTTTTTTTTGTTGTCAAAACACTTTCTGTTTCATGTTTTTTTTTTTTACCCCCCCCCCCATTCAGACTACAGATCATTTTTCTTCCCTCCATTCCTTACACTCAACTACAATCCACCTCCATCCACCACCCCCCTCCAACCCCCATGTGTGTGTACTCCCCACACCTCCAAATCTGTTCCCACCAATTCATATCCTCCCACCACTCCCAATGCAGACATATCCTACATGTACTCACTCCCATGACCTTTTCCCCTAATCACCTGTGCCACGCACAATCAAATATCCCTAACATCCGACTAACAATGACCGCTCTGCTGTCGATGACCTACTTCCTATACGTATACAATGTGTTAAAGAGACTGTGACCATTTCTACAATCACGTATCACCCACCAAAAATCACTTCCTAAATCTCCTCGTGCCATATCCACAGACAACACCCTCACACCACCTCAAATACCTTAACCCTCAATAGATATAGATATATAGACAGAGACACCATAAACTCAACATAGAACGCTACGCCCCATACAAACCATCCCCCACCCCCCCCCCCCCCCCCACCTCTCCCGTATATCCCACTCCTCCACCCCCCCCACTATCAAAAAACAACCAAAAACAAACACCCCACCAAATACAACCTCCCCCGAGACATTATTACCCATCATAGACCCGCTTGTACTGTCGTGACTATCACAGTTTCTACAATTATCCTTCTACGCGAGCACCTCATATAGATTATGTACCATCCTGTTACCCAGGAACCGCGCCAGCCCAGACTCGATTCCTCAGGTCGCCTTTCATCTGCCGATGAGGAAAATGTATCAGTGATGTTCCAACCTAAGCTGAACTAACAATGTTGATGTTGTTCCCGGCACAACGGCAGACGGTCTGCACCCCCCGCGCTCACATTGATGTGTCTTCCCCTGAGGGTCGCTAGGTCTATCTCCCCCTATGTGTGGCAATAGAGACATAATGACAGCTCACGCACCCCCACTAATAACAAGAATCCACTGAACCAGTCATGTCTCCCCTGTTTCCGCCAGTATATCGCACGCCCAATATACGCGCCAGCCCCACCATCTGTTCCCCGCCTAGACTCATAGAAAGATCTGAATAATAGCCTCATGCTCCAAATCAAAATTACTTTATCTGCCTAATTCAGATCTATAAACTGTGTGTCATTAGAATCTGATACGCCCCTCGCTATACCCCCAGACTGTATCCGTCTCAGTAGATATACTATACCTAGACACGTCTGAGTACTCTCGACTCATCACTCTAATAGACAGAGTGTATAAATTGTATGCCAGTGCCTCATACGCTCATGTTGTTCTCAGAAGTCACAACATTTCTTACTGTGAGTAGATGTATGTCTAGATTAGCGCCTTGCCTGCGCTATCACACGCCGGTTTGAGGTGAAGTATTCCACGTATACTTCCTTTGGATTGTGTATTAGACGAAAAAGAGAGAGTGTGTACTAGCCTGTGTACCAACCGTGTGTCATGTCACGCTGCGCAGAGAACGCAGAAGAGCTGTCCCATTCACAGTAAGTCCCCCTAGCGTCCCCCGCGAGATTATGTTCCTTGCCGCTACTGCCGTCATGTGTGAATGTCATCTGTAGTTGATCGCGTGCTAAAACCAATATAGACACTTACTCTCTTATAGTACCTACAAGGTATTGCACCTGATAAAAATATATGCTGTCCTATCATGAGAGACCTATACAGATCTCCCCAGCACTCTGTGTTCCGGTCAATGTGCAGCAAGAGTGTGTACCACACGCCCCCTCTCGCGCTTCGCAGCCATGCCATTGCAGAGCCTCAGACTGTGATGTGACACTATGCTCCCAGTGAATTGAGTCTAACGCCCCTCAAGCGTTTTGGTGATTGACTCGCGTCCGCTACTCGCTGCGGACCCCGAATTAGATAAATTACTGATCTCATCAAGAATAATACAAGACCACGTCACATGTGTTGTAAGTCCGCCCTATCATAACAGGTTCACATACTTCGCCCACACCTGTCTAGGCCCGAATCCTGCGTGCCTACCTCTCATCCCCTCCATCGGAGCACATCCCACGCCTCGTCCTACTCTCTCCTCCTCTCAAACTGCACCGTCGTCCGAACCTCCTGCGAACTATATGATCAGTCTTGAGTATCATAGAGTAACTACAAATGTGTGCCCTCTGGACTGCCTCATCACCAAGTTGTGCAACATACAACTCGGGCCGCGTACACACTGTCGTGTAACCCAATATCGCGTGGCGTTCTCGTCTCATCACTACTAGTAATCTGAGAGTTGTCTCTCCCCCGACTATGACACGCACATATGCTGTGCTGTACGTAAGAGACGCAACATCAGAGTCATGCCCTCTCATTTCGTGTTTCCTCACCCTCCGGCAATTCCGTTATGCAGTGTACTGAATCTTGTACGGACATATCGTCAAAGTCAACTCCATGTGAGGAGCTAGGCCGTGCCATCAAGACTATACGATGTTCACAATCAATCTACTATCCCCCCCCCCCCCACATAATAAGAGATAATCTATAATCGTGCAAGAGATTGGATGACCTAGGAGTAAGCTCTATACATAAGACGCTGCGTTGCTTACTAGCGAGAGATCTCGCTACTTCTCGGCGGCTCAGAATACGTTCTCAATACGAGTTTCTCGTCACCCGGTGTGTCTTATCCTGACGTTGGTGCCAGTTTGACTTTGTGTGCGCCAACTGCAGACTAACTATAGCATGTCCTCATCACATCCCGCCAATAGTTCAAATATAACAGGAATCGAACTGCCTCGTCTAGACACGCTCATCTCTGAGACACTGTCCCTCCTGTGATGACGACACCTCGTATTTGCCATCTGTCAGCCTGCCTATGAATACTCACTGAGAGTCGCCTGCCCTCTGTGTGTGGGACTGGACTATATGACGAGGCTGAGTTGAGACTCGGAACAGAAATGAGGTGTGCTGTACGAGCACAACTCCGGCCTCGCGGCATAGGAGTAGGGTCCCCTACTCGAGATAGCATGACAGTAAGCTCTCTATGGCACCGTTGATGTAACTTGTCTGTGCCTGCATGCCGCCGCGCGCGGTGAGCCCGCGTCGCCCGAGATTACGTGAGACAGCGCGCAGCGGCTAGTGTGTCATGTATCTCACATTGTTCGAGTACAAACGTTTGGTGATTTAGGTCGTTGATATTGACATGGATTGATACCGTACGATCACAAAGGTCACCTTAAATTCAAGAGGACGAAGCCTGTCCGAAACTATGCTAAGTCTTGCCACTGGCTGACATTGAGCACGCTTAACATCTAGAACAGCTGTCAACATAGACGTTAACGAATGACAACTACATTTGTTTCTATGAAGTGCACGAACGTATCTTGCACTGAAGCCTCAGCATGTTTTTGACGAGATGTCTTCAAACTGTCAGAATCATCGTCGCTAGAGCTACTTGTATGTCGAATCCTACATAAGTCGAGATAATGTTTTCCTACAGGAAACCAGTACCTTCGATTTTCGCCGTTTGAAGCGAGACTATGCATTGTTGCTATTAAGTGTCAGAACATAGGACAGCAGAGAACTTAGTTTGTCGTAGCATCTGTCTGATACAGAGAGAATTGCAGATTTCGTCGCGAGAGATTTCTGCAGAGAAGTACTACGTTTGTTGAGTAATGCCTGTATTTATTGGCTGTCCGGAGTCTTTCAGACATTTCTTTAGAAGAAAAATGGGAGGGGGCCGAGGTTAATACTATATTTACAAATTTGCAGGGGTCTGGATCACTTATCTAAAAATAAGGTATGAAATAAGTTATAATTATACCTGGTTTCTCTTACCCCTCCCATGTCATTCCCGTGAGAGGGGGGAGCTCTATAAGGAGGCCCCAGAAAGAACTGTTGCTTACTTAGGCATAGTCGTACAATGCGACCAATTTGAGGTTTTTGCATGAGGCTGGCTGTCGCCATATCTTTTCATACTCTTCGTGGACGATGCCATTAAGGCATGTAAGGAGAGGACAAGAAAGTATTTAGTGGGGTACTGGAAGATATGACAGGTCTGTATTTCAGAGCTGGCATTTGCTGATGATGGTGCTCCGATTGCTAAATCAGAGGCACATCTTCAATCCAACCTGCAAGTCTGGAAGGAAGAGCTGGAGAAGAGAGGAATGATCATACAAGGTAGGCAGTCGAAAACAAAAACCATAGTGATATCCCGAGAGGAAAGAAGACATCAGATTAAGCTGGGAGAACGGGTCCTGGAGCAGGTCGACCACTTTAAATACATTGGAGCTGTCACAGACCGGAAGGGAGGCATCAAAGAAGAGTTGGCTACCCGAAGAGCAGCAGCTGGGAGGCTTTTTCAAGCCATAAATCGAGGACTCCTCAGCAAAAGAGAAGTTGGTAAGAAGACGAAGATGGCTGTATATCGCCCAACCTATGTCCTAGTCTTGACGTATGGATGCGAGTCATGGGCAATGACTCATCATCATCAGCTGCCATCTCCACAACGAAGGTTGGCTGTAATGGATCTCCAACGTCTTCTGTCTCTTGTCTTGGTGGTGCACTCTAATAGACTCTTTCCTGTCCATCTCGTGATGTTATCTTCCCACTTATAGCGCTGTCTTCTCCTTGAACGTTTGCCTTCAACTCTCCCTTCTACTATGGTCTTCTGCAAGGTGTTATGCCTATTTATGTGGCCAAAGTATTTTAGCTGCCGAACTTTGATCTCCCTCATTAGTTTTCTTTTAATACCTAGATTTTCTAGGACCTCCTTATTTGTTTTCTTCTCTTTCCATGAGATACGCTCCATTCTTCTATATATCCACATTTCAAGAGCCTCAATTCTTTCTTCCAAATGCTTATTTATCGTCCATGTTTCTGCACCATACAGAAATGGAGAATATATACTGATGCACATTAAAAACGCACCACTATTATATATACTGATGCCGAGAAGCTGAAAAAAGTGTGGGAATGGATTTTCCTCGTGTTTGTCATGAGGTAGAGAGCGAATGGCTGCTGGAATGGAAAGTGCATGATTCAACCCACGGGTTTGTGTACAGACTACATGAAAACAATGAAAGTTACACGTGCAACACGATTCCCAACAGCTATGACCCTGAAAATGTGTACGCGTTGTGGCAGTATACTCGGTATAAAAAGGCCGTTGAGACAAAACACCCAGTACATGTGCTTGAAATGCCACGACTATCTGAAAACGACAGCCAACGAGCCATTGGTATGTTGGAGACCGGAATGAGCTCGCGGGCCATTGCCAGAAGGATGAATTGCCACCTCAGCACTATTGTACGTCTCAATGAACGTTACAGAACCACTGGCAGTGCCCGGGATAGACTTCGGAGTGGCCAACCACGAGTTACTACCCCTGCGCAAGATCGTCATATTGTGCTGAGTCACCTAAGGAATCGTTCTCTCCCGGCAAGTCAAACAGCAAGAGCAATAGTGGGTAGACGTGGGCAAGTCTCTCGAATGACAGTCATACGACGACACAGAGATACAGGCCTTACTGCAAGACGACCTTATGTTGGGCCAAACTTGACTCACAGACATCGTCAGCAGCGCCTGCAATGGGCAGAGCAACATGTCAGATGGACTAGACTGCAGTGGAATGCTGTTCTATTCACAGACGAGAGCAGATTCAACATATCCTTTGCTGATGGACGTATGTGGATTTGGCGACGGTGTGGAGAGCGCTTTGCAGATTGCTGTGTTCGTCAGCACAACCGATTTGGAGGTGGCAGTATTCACATTTGGGGAGGATTCAGTTTTCACCATCGCTTGCCTCTTTACGTCTTCCGTGGAAAGGTTAATGCTGTGACATATCGAGATGAGGTTCTGGATGCATTGGTTGCTCCTGCGTTCACAAATTATCCAGACTTGCAGCTTCTTCAGCAGGATAACGCACGTGCGCACACCGCATGCATTACGCAGCAATATATACAGCAGCAGAACATTATGACGATTGATTGCCCTGCCCTATCACCAGACATGTCCCCTATAGAACATCTGTGGGACGAGCTTGGACGCAGAGTCTACAGGCAAGGTTCTCCAACTAATCTGCAACAGCTCGAAGCTGCTCTTATACTTGAATGGGACTTGATTCCCCGGAATTTCCTTCAGAGACTTGTGCGTACCATGCGGAACCGCTGCCAAGCTTGTTTGCAAGCACACGGTGGACATACCAGATACTGAGGATAGTGTGAATGAATTTTTTTATTGGTTGCATTTTTGGTTTTCTCCCTTGCCTGCACAGAATGCAATGAATTTCATAACAATCAAATTTACAAATTAATGACCAGCATGGATTCATAGGAAAATGAATAAAGATTCCAAATATGTAAACTTGTAAACACTTATATTTACATTTCACACTCTGTTCCTGGATTATACAGGTGGTGCGTTTTTAATGTGCTTCAGTATATATATATAACACTTTATGATTCTCAGTTTCAATTTGTGAGATAACTGTTTAGATGTCAGTATATTTTCATGTTGTTGAATGTAGCTTTGGCCATTCCGATTCTCTTCTTGATTTCTGTTTCACATCTGCCATCTTCTGTTATTATATGACCAAGATATACGTAGCTCTTGACTTGTTCCAGGATTTTCTTATTTATGCTTATCTTTAATGTGGGCTTATCGTCTGTTTTGCTAATTATCATAGTTTTTGTTTTCTCAATATTAATGTCGAGTCCATATTCATGACTTTTACTGTTCACTTGCTTCACTAGCTCTTGTAACTCATGTTTGCTTTCAGCTAAATACACGGTATCATCTGCATATCTAAGGTTGTTCATTGACCTTCCACTGATGTTCAGTCCTGGTATTTCCTGTATCTGTTTGAAAATTTGTTCGGTGTATAGATTAAATAGGCAGGGGGACAGCACCCAACCTTGTCTGACACCCCTTTTTATGTCTATGTATGGTGAATGATTCCTTCTAGATCTTACTGTGTCAGTTTGCTCCCAATAAAGGTTACTGAGTATTCTTATATCTTTTCCATCAATACCTATGTCTTCGAGGCATTCAATTATTTTCTCATGATGGACTCTGTCAAAAGCCTTCTTATAGTCAATGAAGCACATGTACATACTTGTTTGGGCCTCTGAATATTTTTCTGCTAATATTCTTAGGCACAATATTGCCTCTCTTGTTCCACTGTTCCGTCTAAAACCAAACTGTTCTTCTTGGATTTCGCTGTCTACCTTACTTTTTATTCTTTCCTGTATGATTGTGAGCAGTATCTTAATTGCATGACATCAACACACAAAAGCCAGATCCAAACCTCAGAAATTATGTATCTGAGGAAGGTGGTTGAAGTAACAAGAAGAGACATGGTCCGCAACCAGACGATACGTCAAGGCCTAAAAACCCAACCCATGCAGACCCAAGTAGAACAGTCCCAACTGAGATGGTTTGGCAATGTCTGGAGAATGGAAGAAGACCGGCTACCATGACAAGCATGGGAAACAAAGAGCCAGGGATCCAGACCTCCAGGACGACCCAGAGTCCGCTGGGAAGACAACATTAGACAATCTTTGAAGGACCGAGGACTAGAATGGAATCAGGCCAGGAGGAAGACAGCCGATAGAATAGTATGGCGCTCTCTCTTATAAACCTCTACACCTCACGGTAGAAGAGGAACGACTAAGTAAGTAAGTAAGTAAGCATGAGGCTGGCAATGTTGCAATGTAAAACAAATTACCACAGAAACCATCACTACAGGCGCCTGTGTAAAATGCCTACAGGAGGCCCAACCGCCGGTGGCGCCCTACTCCGTAAAGAATAATAATAACGATATCTAGTGTTGAAACAAAAAATATTTTGAGCACGGACTTTTATTTTTTTAAAAGGAAAACAAACACGTTTAACACACACACACACACACACACACACACACACACACACACACACACACACACACACACACACACACACACACACACACACACACACACACACACACACGCACGCACGCACGCACGCACGCACGCACACACACACACCCACACACACACTTATACATATTCATGCATGTGTGTGTGATGATATACATTGATACACCTATAAAATGTGTAGTATTTATAAAGTCTAAGTAATGTAGGGATAATAATCGTGGAGTTGTGAGGTTTCGTCTTCGCCCCGCCTGCAAACGCATCGGGTATTCTTAGACAGTAACGAAGAATAAAAAATACTATCTTTCCTAGGCGTCCTTGAAACTATTTAGAACATTGGGACACGATCAATCCGGTTTTCATCTTGGAGGGGAGAGACGGAAAATGACACGCGTTGGTTGGAAGCAAAAATTGAAAAAATACGCGCGACATTGGTTTTGGCAGATTTGAAAATGCAACGAAAAGCCAATACTTGTTCGTTTCATAGGCACGCAGTTTGACACATATAACCACACACACAGCGCAGTATCTGCCAAGTAGCGTATTTTTCTTGTGGTTTCGGTTTGAACAACGGGGGAGAGGGGACCAAATGGCGTATTTATATAAAAGTAGAAATTGCCAAATAATATGGAAAATATATGGAATTCATTATTACTGGGAATGGGGCCATAAAACCTAATTAGTCTGATAGAATGTGATCTCCTGATAAATATTATGTTACAATTTTCAAAATTGCCCCATTAATACTAAAGATATTGACAAAATACTATCTTGGTTCGTACAGACTGACAAGCAGACCCTCGGTTTTATGGAAAAAAGAGATTAATGATAATATGGCAGATACAGTACAGCCATTAGAGGAGAGGAATGTGAAAAAAACTGGTACACCTTGTTATGTGGATGAGTTGGGTTGGTCAGATAGATCTGACCCAGGTCTTTTATTTTGCATATATTATAATTTGTGGAAATAGTAGATTAAACCTGATGTAAACAAGGAACCATAATTTCATGTTACAGGTTTTTTTTGTCTGGCACAAGTCCGGTGCCAGATCTCTGAGTGGTGAATTTGAGAAGGTCTTGACATATGGACGCGAGTCGTGGACAATGACTACAACCCACAAAAGCCAGATCCAAACCTCAGAAATGAGGTATCTGAGGAAAGTGGTTGAAGTAACAAGAAGAGACATGGTCCGCAACCAGACGATCCGTCAAGGCCTAAAATCCCATCCGCTGCAGACCCAAATAGAACAGTCCCAACTAAGATGGTTTGGCCATGTCTGCAGAATGGGAGAAGATCGGCTACCACGACAAGCATGGGAAACAAAGAGCCAGGGATCCAGACATCTAGGACGACCCAGAGTCCGCTGGGAGGACAACATTAGACAATCTTTGAAGGACCGAGGACTAGAATGGAATAGGCCAGGAAGAAGACAGCTGATAGAATGGTCTGGCGCTCTCTCTTCCAAACCTCTACACCTCACGGTAGAAGAAGAACGACTAAGTAAGTAAGAATTTGAGAAGACTTTGTATTCCAGTAGTGATAGGTAAACACGCTGTCTACCCTATTACTTTTGGACAAGTACACAAGTGGCCATTGGCCGGAGTGAGAACTGACAGCTACTACATGTGCCAGTTAAGTATATAATTGTTGCGGTCATTTTTGATGGAGTTTCAAACATCGATCTATTGGTTGTAGGTTTTTCACCCTGGTCAAGGTTTAGTAACTATGTCTTGACTTTGCTGTGTCAGGTTGATTAGGGGTTATCTCCCTTGTTTGTTCATTCATTGTGTTTGACCTTTTGGGTCAAAGGTAATACAGTTCTAGGCTATATGCGATGCGCAGTGGAGAGCGCGAAATTAGACTTCCGTCTTGTTGAGTTGTAAAGTCCTGGCTTCTGGGGACGTGTATGTCCATTGTAGTTTCGGGGAGGAAAATCTTCGAAGTGACTGCGTTGTCAGTTTTCCCCATTGATTCTCTGTGCGTCAGGAAGGACGACAGTGTTGTTATTATGTTCTGAGGATTCGTTGCAAGGTAACACCGACCTTTTTCATTACTATGCTTTCGGTGGCAGAATTTGTTAAAGAAGTACCTTCTGTGAGGACAGCTCACCGATCCTGTATGCAGAACTTATACATTGTGCTCAAGATAGCTATGTAAGACTATTTGTCTTTAAACGAACAGAAGTCCAGTGACGAAGAGATATATATGTATATGCTGGTAGATTTATATAAACTTGATAGCAGAGTTTATGCAACCTGCTGTTGAAGAGTACACAACTGACGTCAGATTTAGGCCGGTGTAATGGCCACTATTCTACAGCATAAAAAGAAGTAACTGGCGTGTTATGCCAAGTTGAACGACGGCCCTAGTAATACCATTACTTGAGTGAAGGGCTCGTCTTTTGTATGACGGAGTTATCAAGGTATCTGACGCGTTCAGTCGGAGATACCAAAAGCGGCATTATGAACAGTACATGAAAAGAACATAACACTATTGACATGCATACATATATGAATGTTCACCAGCCAGAATGACTGATATGTACCCAGCGATTTCCATTGACATGATGTACATGAACTTGTTTACATTGACTGTTCTGTTGTGATTCCACAATTAGTGCCCTGATTAAAAGCTGTGAACTGTAACCAGTAGATTACACCGCATCATTGTGACACGCCCACTCTGCCATCTTTACAACACACGAACACAAACGGGCAGTTATACATCTGGAGCGAATAACACGTTACATCTCTTCATCTCCAGCCTTAAACAGACACCCCGCCAGACTTCAACATTTCTGGTAGGCCAAGTCCGTGGGCTTTACTGCTTCAGTTTGGTTGATGCTACAGATTGGAACGATCAAGGTTGACAGCTATAGATAACACACATCGGTAGTACTCTATATTTTCAAGTTTTGGCTACACAGGACAGCAGAATTAGGTCATTGACTGTTGACCCACATAAACAGTGTTAGCATCTATGGGATATTGCTACGTGGACCACAGCTGCACACAAGTCGATTCGTTTTGTAAACAGTACCGCTGGCTGTTTACACGTTAAAGCTGCACACAAGTCAAGTCCTTTTGTAAGCAGTACCGCTGGTTGTTTACCGTTTCAGGCAACAGACTTTTCAACATCTGTACATTCAAGTCACATAGTTCGAGGTCAAATTTTTTGTAAACAGTACCGTCTACACAAGAGAGTTACTATATTGTATTTTGTAACTAAAATTTGTTTGCAACACATTCTATTATATGCAATGTTATATGTTATTTGTAATATTGTGGTGTATTTTTTCTGTTGTTTTCAGCGGGCTGGTTGGGTAAGGTGACTCCTTTAGATAAATACCACGTAATAGAGGTTATCTGTTGAGAGCGTGTTGTTAGGGACTGCAAATTTCCTTAATTGGGATTTGCTAGCAACAATTGTTGCTATTTACGTTTAGCTGTGACGACATGAGTTAGTGTTGTTTTCGTTATTTTTCCATTCTTTGATTTTCGATTTGTTTTGTTTGTATCTGTTCTTCTCTCCTTCCTTCCGTTTATTTCTTTACACCTTTTTGTTTATAACAGTGTTCCATTTGTCTTGTTTACTTTTCGCAGTCATCTTTACACATTTTTGTAACATTTTCCTTAGTTTCGCTGTATTGTTTATTTGACTTCTGCGAACGTTTTCGGTTGTTGTTCATCCTTGTCTTTGTATTTATTATTGTCATACACAGTACATTATACAGTCTACATACACAATAATCACCTATCACTTGGTCATGTATTATTATTGTCGTTATTAATATGATTAATATGATACACTATTCATATTGGGAGTATTGATAGAAAATTATTATAAAGAAATAAGGTAACCATACAAGGTCTTTGATTAAGACTTGTCTCTCAAAGAGAGTGAAATAAACTGAACTGAGTATACAAGTCTAACATTGAAGACTTGTCTCCCATTAAAGTGGGATAAGATAATTTAATTAATTTTTCAGGTTACTGATCTCATCAGATAGAATGTCTACACTAGACTTCTTCATTGAACAAGGGAAAGTCCTTGGGAAGACAGGTGACAAGTTAGAAGAATTTGCAACTGCTCAATACGCCATAGCATTGAAGTCAGAAGAAAAGAGACAAAAAGAGGAAAATAAATTGAAAGCGGAAGCTGAGCAAAAGAAGATAGATGCTGAGAATTTAAGATTGCAGATGCAAGCTGAACAAAAGAAGATAGATGCTGAGAATTTAAGGTTGCAAATGTAAGCTGATGAAAGAAAATTCCAGATGGAAATGGAAAAACAAAAAAATGCTGCAAAAGAAAGAAAACTTCAAGCTGCTGCAGAAGAAAGAAAACTTCAAGCAGAAGAAAGAAAATTTCAAGCTGCTGCAGAAGAAAGAAAACTTCAAGCAGAAGAAAGAAAACTTCAAGCTGCTGCAGAAGAAAGAAAAGTTCAAGCTGCTGCAGAGGAAAGAAAATTTCAAGCAGAGGCGGAAAATAGAAGATTGGATAGGGAAGCCGAAGAAAGGAAACAGAAAATGGAACATGAGGAAAGACTCGCGACTTTGGAATTAGAGAAATTGAAAGTAACAAATGTGGGTGCTCATCAAGTAACTTCGGATACAACAAAGGAGAGATCTAGTAAGATCAAATTGCCTCATTTCAATCATTTAAAGGACGTAATAACTGATTATCTTGATAGATTCGAATTTTTATGTGGTACGCATAAGATAAAAAAGGAAAACTATGTTGAACAACTGATGGAATTTTTTACAGGTGAAACTGTGACTACTCTTATGACAATAGAAGAGCATAATAGAACTAATTATGATGTTGTCAGAGCAGCATTGCTAAAATAATATCATCTAAAAGAAGAAGATTATCGTCTTCGTTTTAGGACAATGTTGCCAGAAAATGGAGTAGATTTCTCTGATTTTGTTACAAAGATACGTCGTACATTTACACGATGGGTTGAGTTGTCTCAAACTGAGAAAACATATGAAGGTCTAATGGACTTATTACTTAGAGACAAAGTTTTGTCATCTGTTAATGATTCTTTCCTTGCATTTCTTCATGAGCGTAAGCCTAAAAACTTAAAAGACATGGAGGAATACTGTTGTCAGTATGCCACCGCGCATCCCCATGCTACAGTTAGCAATTCTAAAGTGAAAGAAGGGTTGCCAGTTGCTTCGGCAACACCATATGGCCTTAATTTAAATAAGAAATTTCAGGGTGCTCAACAAAACTGGAATAGGAAAAGTAATCAGAATTACACTCATAAGCAGAGTAATCCAACATATGATGGTTCTTCTTCTAAGAACTGGAGACGAGATGGGAGTTCTCGTAATTTTGGTGGTAATAATTTTAGACACTTTCGCAAAGGTTATCACAATAAAAACTACCCAAGCTTTTCTGCTCGGGATAACCGTTCTCGACGTCAAGAATATGACGATGGTGAATATAAAAACCGGGATTCAAACCGGAATGATAATTACAATAGACAATATGATAACAATTACAGGGGAAATGATAATCGCGGTAGACCTAGATATAACAAAAGAAAAGCTTTCCAACAGGCAAATCCTGCACAACAAGAGTTTAATGGAGCCTGTAATCAAGGAAATGATAGTGAGAACTCTAATGCTATCACGGGTTGTGCTTTCGATTTTGGGAGAGCAACTGAATGCCCCCAATGCTCAATATTATTCGAGCCATCGTCTGTATCTACCTTAATCTGTGGTCACTCTCTTCCTGCTACAGTTGTGCATGATGGGAGAGGATCTCTCATCTTGCATAAAGGTCTAGTAAATGATAGGCTAATCTCAGTGCTTTTTGATTCTGGTTGCACTACTGTCGGGGTTAGGCAGTCTCTGATAGATCCTCGCTGTTACTCGGGAAAGGTGGTCAAATGTGTTACGTTTGGTGGTGCCATGGAAAAATATCCTACTGCTATCATTAGCATTGACACTCCTTTCTTTACAGGAGATGTCCACGCGTGTCTTCTTCCTAATCCTATTTCGGATCTTATAATTGGTCGTATTCATGGGGTTAAGGAATGCACCCCGCAACAAATTTCTATTTGGGAGGAACAAAATATCCAAGCGGTCAATGCAGTGGTAACAAGAGCCCAAGCTCTTATCCCTCCAACTTCATCTGATGATAGTAATGGAGTTGATAGCCAAGATGATCACTTGGTGATTTCGCATGACACGTTTGTTAAACGACAAGAAGAGGATCCTTCTTTAAAGAAATTCTTTCTTCTCGCAAAGAAAGGTGATCCTAATCAGAATACGAATCACAGATCGTATATCACTATGAAGAATGGTATATTGGTACGAATGGTACAACACTCGGACAAGTCTATGCATTCGCAAATTCTTGTGCCTAAGTGTATGAGAGCGTTAATTCATCAACATGCACACGATTCTCAGTGTGCTAGACATATGGGTTTTTCCAGAACTAAGACTAGAGTCCTTGCGTCTTTCTTTTGGCCATTCGTGAACAAAGACATACGAATGTATTGCCGGTCTTGCAAAATTTGCCAAGAGGTCAAGTCTAGAGGTCCAAGACATGCTGCACCTATTCAGGCGGCAGATATTCCTATTCGGCCGTTTCAGAAAATGGCAATAGACATTATTGGCCCGTTTAAGATTAAGTCAGCCAGAGGACATCAATTTATCCTTACTTGCGTTGACATGTGCACTCGTTGGCCAGAGGCTATTCCTCTTAAAAGCATATCAACTGTAGATATCGCAGATGCTCTGTGGCTCATATTTTCTCGGCTGGGATTTCCCGGAAAAATACTATCAGACCACGGCACTCAATTGATATCGGACACTATGTCTCAGGTGATGGCAACTCTGGACATTAAAAGGTCTCTCAGTAGTATTTATCATCCAATGTCCAATGGATTGGTTGAACGTCTTAATAGGACACTAAAGAACTTATTAGGCAAGATAACGGAGGATCATTCTGATGATTGGGACAGGGTCCTACATGCATCTCTCTTTGCTTATAGAGAGGTTCCCAACGAGCATACAGGATTTTCTCCTTTTGAACTTGTCTTTGGCGCGCAACCGTGCGGTCCTATGTCCTTGCTACACGATCTGATCACTGCCGATAATATTGACGATGATACACAATCATCATATGAATATGTCATTGCTCTTAGGGAGAAAATTATCGAATCATGCAGGTTAGCTACTTCATCATCAGAATTCGCTAAAGAAAAGGCTAGGCGATTCGCTAATAAGAAAAGACGCCTACGTCAACTTTGTCCTGGAGACAAAGCGTTTGTCTTACTTCCCACGAGGGAAAACAGACTTCTCATTTCTTGGAAAGGTCCATACACTATAGTCTCTAAAATTTCAGATGTCCACTATATTGTCGATGTTGATGGAAGGCATAAAACCTTCCATATAAATATGCTTACTGAATTTATTGAACGACCAGACTATTTACAGCCTATTTTCCAGGCGACGGACGATTCTCGAGTCCAACATGGTCATGTCTCATCCCTGTCTGTTATACCGGATGAGGAAACTATTTTTTCTGACGTTAACTTACCTCTGCCCGTTGTTCCACTTAATTCTACGGAATCATGGAAAAACGTTACCGTCTCTTCGAACTTGTCTTTTGAGGAGCAACGTCAAGTATCTTCTACGCTAGAATCATTTCAGGATGTCCTTACAGACATTCCTGGACACACACATGTCATAGAACATGACATCATACTTACTGATCGTAATCCGATCAGAGTAAGACCATACCCTATACCTATTCATTTTCAAGCACAAGTCGAGAAAGAATTGGATGAAATGATTCAATTGAAAATAATTGAACCATCCACTTCAGCTTATTCTTCGTCGATGGTTATTGTTCGAAAGAAAGACAATAACATACGTCTTTGCGTTGATTATCGCAAATTAAATCAAGTTACGAAGTTCGATGCTGAACCTATGCCTTTATTAGATGATCTACTTATTAGACTTTCTAAAGCTAAATTCTTTACTAAACTAGACTTGTCGAAAGGTTATTGGCAAGTCCCACTGACGGAACACGCCAAACCTCTCACTGCTTTTTCAACACCTAGGGGTTTATTTCAGTGGAATTTTATGCCTTTCGGGCTTATGAACGCCCCAGCGACTTTCGTGCGCATGATGCGACGAATTCTATCGTATCGTACAGATGTCATCGCATATTTGGACGACATCTGTCTGTTCAGCGATACTTGGGAAGAACACTATTCGGGTTTAAACGAGTTACTATCTACTCTACGCGAACATAAGTTAACAGCAAAACCCTCTAAAGCCTTTGTCGGGTTTAGTGAAATCTCTTTCCTAGGTCATCGGGTTGGTCATGGTCTGTTGAAGACAGAGGACCAAAACATTTCGAAGATATTAAATATCTCGGTTCCGAAGACAAAAAAGCAGGTACGTAGTCTCTTGGGATTAATACAATTCTATGGAAGATTCATTGATAATCTATCCTCCATTATGGCACCACTTTCAACGTTGTTGAAAAAAGGTTCTCCTAATATGGTGCGTTGGTCCCAAGAATGCCAATCGTCATTGGATCAGGTTAAGAATTTATTCTCATCTCATCCTATCTTAAGACTTCCAACGATTGATAAGACTTTTGTCCTTCGTAGTGATGCCTCTTCCACTGGGATTGGAGCGGCACTAATGCAGGAGTATTCAGGAACTCTGCATCCTGTAATGTATTTTTTAGGAAGCTGAATGCGGCAGAAAGGAATTACTCGGTTTTAGACCGTGAATTGTCGGCCATGGTTTGGTCCATTCTTAAGCTACAAAGATTCCTTCTGGGCGCGCATTTCATTATGGAAACCGACCAAAAAGCTCTTACAGCTATGCAAAGTAAGGATTTGAAGAGCTCGAGATCTACTCGTTATGCTATTGCTCTTCAACCTTTCCATTTTACGGTGCGAGCTATCCGTGGTTCGGATAATGTGATGGCAGACGTATTGTCTAGATGACCACATGATTCCATTTAAATCTTATGTCCTAGATCTCCTGATACACTTCCAGACTTATGTCTGTTCTTGATATTAAAATATATATTAACACAGTTGTGTCACTAGTTGGATGATGTATATGACTTTAACAAATTTGGTTATGTCCATCCATGATATATATCCATTAGATATGTTGATGGTATAGTATTGTATTGCATGATATTTGTATATTGTTGTAATGATAGTATTTGACAATTTTTGATATCTATGATTGGTATTGCCAGCAACTTAGGTTTCTTTAATGGTACCCCCTGAGTTTGTTTGGCTTAGAGGAAATATTTTCTCTTATGATGGGGGATGATTTTACTCTCTCCAGACGCATTATTTATGCGTCTATTGTACCTGATATTAGGTTCATTCTTCCATGAGCATATAATTGATGCTTGTGCTATCTTGCTCATGGATATATTTTTTTTAAAATGTGTCATTTTTTTTTACAGGGGCGGTGTAGTAATATGTTGCGGTCATTTTTGATGGAGTTTCAAACATCGATATATTGGTTGTAGGTTTTCACCCTGGTCAAGGTTTAGTAACTATGTCTTGACTTTGCTGTGTCAGGTTGATTAGGGGTTATCTCCCTTGTTTGTTCATTCATTGTGTTTGACCTTTTGGGTCAAAGGTAATACAGTTCTGGGCTATATGCGATGCGCAGTGGAGAGCGCGAAATTAGACTTCCGTCTTGTTGAGTTGTAAAGTCCTGGCTTCTGGGGACGTGTATGTCCATTGTAGTTTCGGGGAGGAAAATCTTCGAAGTGACTGCGTTGTCAGTTTTCCCCATTGATTCTCTGTGCGTCAGGAAGGACGACAGTGTTGTTATTATGTTCTGAGGATTCGTTGCAAGGTAACACCGACCTTTTTCATTACTATGCTTTCGGTGGCAGAATTTGTTAAAGAAGTACCTTCTGTGAGGACAGCTCACCGATCCTGTATGCAGAACTTATACATTGTGCTCAAGATAGCTATGTAAGACTATTTGTCTTTAAACGAACAGAAGTCCAGTGACGAAGAGATATATATGTATATGCTGGTAGATTTATATAAACTTTTGGGTGACGGAAGAGTTGATCAAGGTATCTGACGCGTTCAGTCGGAGATACCAAAAGCGGCATTATGAACAGTACATGAAAAGAACATAACACTATTGACATGCATACATATAGGAATGTTCACCAGCCAGAATGGCTGATATGTACCCAGCGCTTTCCATTGACATGATGTACATGAACTTGTTTACATTGACTGTTCCTGTGTGATTCTACATGTTAGTCCTGTCAATAAATGTATGAACCATCACAAGTAGTTCCAACCTTCATTGACTGTAGTACGAGTGTGACTGGGTGTTTGTACAACTACATATGAGCCTAAACACATTCGCGTCTCTGCACACCCATGTCTCTTCATCAACATCTGCAACACGCAGAAATCAACCAGCTAAGGAGCAAGAAAAATCAAGTAACAATAATCTGGCACATGACTGTTCATCAACGAAAATTAGTGTTTCCCTAACTGAAATAAATAAAACTATTTCCACCCAAGAAATTAAAATTAAAAGTTGTGAAATAAAGACATGGGAGTGATTACAGAATCCCGACCCGCCGCCAGTGCTAGTTTAACAGTAGTATTAGAAATATTTTAACACCATTATTAGATTTTAAAATATGTGTTTGGACATATTGTCCCTTTTGTGAAATTGCCTTGCATATATGTATATAAATTGATTTCATTTGAGTTGAAAGTCCTGACCAGAAGAATACTAGGTTCAGGACAAAATAAAATTGTAAAAAATAGTTTAATACCAAAATTTAAAACACGGTGTTAGTTCAGTAGATCATAGAGTATAATATTTGTTTATGTGTGTGTGTTTTAGTATTAAATTACCATCACACCACATGTTCATAACTCTAGACACTAGACGTAGTCATCATACATACTAGTCAAGAATATGTCTGAATGAGATCATAAGGTGGTAGCAGAAAGGCTCTCTGAGAACTCACCCTAATAATTGTTATACTCAGGGGCCTTCACAGCTGACCTCATTCAGTACAATATACATAACAACAACAGTTCATAACATCTAAATCCCCACCACAGCGTGTATCAGTGACGCTGCATTTTTCTAGGGGTCTCTGAGAAGAGCCGCGGTAGCGTAGTGGTTAGTGCTGAGACTTCCTAGCTCAGTGGTCCATGGTTCGATCCCCAGGTGAGGTGGGATTTTTTAGACCGCAAACGGCTCCAGGGTCGACCAAGACTCACGAATTGGGTACCAGAGCAACTATGCGGGGTGATGCCGACCACATCACCCCTAGTGTGCCGATGGTCAAGAAAATATGGGCATAACACGATATTATCAATATGCCTCAATGGGCGTGCAACGGGATCTGTTACCTTGACCTTTCTGAGAAGCAAGAATGAATAGGACCACTCCTATTCAGGCACACTGTAAGAGGCAACTAATGACCATTACGAAGTAGTAAATGTGGCTAGCAACCTCATTATGACTATGTCTCTTCTTGTTACGTACTTTAACCACCTTCCTCACATACCTCATTTCTCAGGTTTGGAGCTGGCTTTTGTGGGTTGTAGTCATTGCACAGACTGGCATCCATATTTCTATACTGGAACATAGGTGGAGTGGTATTAATGTATAGATAGTGTATTTTTGAGTTTTTTTCTCGGTGTGGACTATTCAGCAGGAGGTCAGTTTCGTTTCTCAATCTAAAAAACTCCTTCCCTGTCCCTTACAAGCCATACATTTATTTCATTCTAAATAATACTAAGTATATCCCACATAATCTAACGTTCAAAAGCACAATACAAATATACACTGAGACATTCTAAATAATACTAAGTACGAGAGAAGGTCCGCAAAGCGGACTGGCCGTCCGTCTACCGCAGTGACTCCACACAACATTCATCGAGTTGATGGCATCATTCGTGGTGACCGTTAGGTAACACTGGATGAACTTTCTTTCATGTTGTCCATTAGTAAAGGCAGTGTCCAGAACATCATTAAAGACCTGGGTTATTCAAAAGTTTGTGCACGGTGGGTACCCAGAATGTTGACAGACAGACAACATCGCAGACAAGAAAGAAGTTCAAAAGTTCACCATCTGTAGGGAAAGTTATGGCCTCCGTGTTTTTGGATGAGAAGGGTGTGATTCTTCTCGACTTCTTGGAACAGGGAAACACGGTGAATGCAGACCGTTACATTGAAACTTTGAAGAAGCTTAGAGGTCGTCTTCGGGGACTTTACCCATTAAAAGATCAGAGAACTGCACTACTGTTGCACGATAATGCCACGCCACACACCGCTAAACGCACCATTGATGCGATTGCAGAATTTGGCTGGACATTATTACCACATCCCTCTTACAGTCCCGATCTTGCACCTTCTGACTTCCATCTGTTTGGACCACTGAAAGAAGATCTTCGCAGACATCACTGAGGACACCGAGACCCTTAAACGCGCCGTACGCCAGTGGTTTAGGAAAAAGGACACACATTTTTACAGTGCGGGGGATACATGCCCTTGTGAGAAGATGGACAAAAACTGTAACAAATAACGGAGACTACATTGAGAAATAAATGTTTGAAGTTCAGACTTGGGGCTACATTTCAATGTGAATTTTATCTGTTTTCTTGCCTATTGAATGAAATTAAAAATTACGAGGCATTACTTTTTGACCGTCCCTCGTATATCCCACATAATCTAACGTTCATAAGCGCAATACAAATATACACTGAGACATTCTAAATAATACTAAGTATATGCCACATAATCTAACGTTCATAAGCGCAATACAAATATACACTGAGACATTCTATATAATACTAAGTATATCCCACATAATCTAACGTTCATAAGCGCAATACAAATATGCACTGAGACATTCAAAACATTAATAGGAAAATATTGTCGGAAAGGGAGAGGGCAGCTGAAACCTGAAAGCCCCCTACCCCCCTTTTTTAACCTCTCTACGTGCGCTATTAGTCTGTATATGTAGTACATACCTACGGGTCCGGCTATTGGCAGTGGTAGCGGTGATGCAGCATCGGGCGCCAACTTGGGGAGAGGCGCCGAAATTTATAAAAAGTATTTAAAAAATCATTAAACTTTTAAAAGAACAAAATTAAAAATTAAAATTACCCAAATAAAAAACGAAAATTTCAAAGCAAAAGTTATTTGCTTATATTAAACTGATCATTTTTCAATATGTATATGACTTCTTTTTTTTTTTTTTTAAATACTGCGCATTGATCGATCACCTTTAATTTTACACGAATAAAGAAAAAAATTACCAGCAATAAGATTTTACAAACAAATATATATAATTTTTGTAAAATATTACAGTGAACATGAATTGCAGAAACTTCAGTGTGACCCAACTCAACAACGTGAAACTGAGTCTTGTATGAGCACAAACAGTACTGCATCGGTGGAAGGGGTGGGGGGGGAGGGGGGGGGGGGAGGAAGGCATCACAAGACCTCGCTCCGCCTTGGAAAATTGTTGAGGACTGTTTCGCGGCTTGCAGACATGTGAATGGTTGCAAACATTGGCATGCCTGCACCACGGAACTCCTCAATTGAATAAGACCAGAAATCGCGCAGATCGATGTATGACGCGTCTAGCCTAGTTACATTCTAGTCTATGTGTGGCCATTGAGCCTAACGGCAGTGTTGAAATGTGTGGTAAAACCCACTTAAGGATCGTGTTTGAATATGTGGCACAGCCACTGTATCTGATTATATATATATATATGTGGAACGGTAGATCCACTGGAAAGTGTAAGATAGCGTAATGATCCGTATCGAAGTTGATTATAGGACCAGGTAGAGTCCGTATTAGAATCGCGAACCAAGCAGATTACGTTCACCTTGAACTTATATATATGGCAGTTAAAGCCTGGCGATGCAAGCCAAAGATGTTGATTAATTATACATAGACAGGATCTATAGATTTTACAGATAATGTACTCACTAGTATTGTGAAGGAATACTAATTCTAAGGATCGGATTCGGTAAGAGTTGGTTGCACACTCTATTACGCTATAAACTTAAACGGTTAACCAGACGAGCTAAGTCTGTGAGAGAGAAAATTGTGTAGAGCTTAAAACTATGATGAAGCCAATTTAAATGTGTGAATTGTTGTTGCACCATTGTGTAAAAGGATATATTAAATTGTTCAGTCGTCCATGGAACTTGTTGGTTGCCTGAATTATACAAGTTCTCACTCTGTGCTGTGACTGTCATTAATCCTTGCAAGGTCAGTCCACTGATTATCACAGGTATTTTCTAAGACTAACTATAATCTAACCAACACTGTGGAAGAATTAATATAATAACGACACTGAATATAATGATAATTTAATCACACCAGAATGGCTTAAAAAAAAACTGCACTCGAACTAGAAAACTGGAATTTGAAATGGATGAATTTACAATATCTGAAATATTGACAAGCAATAAAACCCAATAAACTCACGTCCAACGGCGCTGAATCTTTTAATTAACATCTAGCAAGAAAAATACAGCGGGAGACCGTAACACTTACTGGTGTCAGGAAGTGTTCGGGACAATTTTCAGAATTCATCTTTTCCGTTACCCAATTGAACGAACTAATGTTCATGAATCAGGCTTCAAGTTGGGAAGATTTTCTAGTGGAAACAACTTCAAGATCAATACAGTTCGTCACAGACAAAGTAACAGTGGAAATTGAACAGTTCAAGAAAGTCTCATTCAAGACGCAAGTCCAAGCTCGCAACTCAAATTTACACATCAAGTTACGAAGGTCAAGGTCGGTCTTCACTCCGATTAACGGTCGCTGAGTCGCTGAATCCAATCGATCGAATGTCATTCAATTTTTGATGCTGAACGAGCACATAGAAACCAGAGAACGGGCGGGGGACAATCCATACACTTGGTAAACCGCCAGAGCAACCGGGGAAGTATGTCAACAGAATTTCGTTCAATATCAGGTTTGAAAAATCGTCTTCATTCAACCGTTCAAGTCTGCTTCTCTGTGAAAAAAAGTCAAACAGCTGGGAGCATTTTGTTTATTTCGGGATCACTATGGCATGACCACATGAAGATAAGTTCTTGTCTAAATTAGAGCTTTCGACTAGATTGTGTTGTCCAGTTGGCTAGCTTTGGTCTTCAATTCTTCCTCCACTGTCACTTGTCTGTCTTACTTTGCAGTCCTAGTTTTTTATCATTACGTGTTTTTACTATCAATGTATTTTTATGTTATGTAACTTCGCGGGAGGATGGATAGGGCTTATCATTGCTTCTATATTCCTTTGGAAGATTTAGGCTATTTTACCGAATTTTAGGCATACTTGCTTATCTTTGCTTACTGAGGATCTAAATGATTATTAATTTTTCTTTTGCGTTAGGAAATAACTGTTTCTAACGTACGCCATATAACCACTTTGATTGTGCTAGTTGTGACGTTCACGTGCCTACGTCATTTAATTTAAATAAAATATTTACTTTCCGTTTTGTGTCACTATTTTATTTTGCGTTTGTGATCTAAACATCTCTCTGTCTCAATGTTAGTTTAGGACGACTTGTATCGTAAATTATTGTAATGTTACTTTAAACATTTTATTTTCTCTAATTATTAGGTCTAGTACTTACTTAGTTTCTTTTTATATGTTTTCATAGCGTCGTTATAAGTGAATATATCATTTCATTTGCTTGTTACATCCATTATTTATCGTCACCTGTTCTTGTCGCTGGCATATAGTAAATATCATTAGTTACTTTGAGTTAATGAAGCTCATGTGTTCATAATATAGTTACTGACAAATAATATACTACTTATAAGGTATTGAGAAACTTATAACCTTTTATAACCATGTCTGCCATTGAGTATTTTCTCAGGCAAGGAAAGAAGTCTGGTTTACAGGGACCATCTCTTCAGGACTTTATTATGAAAAATCTGAAGGAGGTAGAAATGGAAAGAAGGAGGTGATCAGTCCTTTAATTGAGGTGAATGGTATTGGAAGGAAAATAGATTATTATTGAGAATCATTGATGATAGGGGAAAGATTGATTGATGAGTTATTTGATGAGGTGAAAAAGCATTTAACACCGGAAAGCATTAAAATCACAAGTAGATGTAGATGGATCTAATTTTCGATCATTAACAGTTGATTTTTCAAAAATGTAAGGAGTCATTAGATACTGCCTTGAGGGAGAATAAAGCTTTGAAGCTTTTACTCTGAGACTTTGGTACTGCAAGATAACATTGCAGCATGTCAGAATAAAAGTTCCAAAATCAGTGATGACTGTTCTGATAAGGGTTACTGATATTAATGAGAAGTTTTTTGTAAAGCAAAAGAGGCTTTGGAGGCCAGAATTCAATCACAAGTTGCTCAAATTACGGGTCTTGTTCGTGATATGTCGAAATTGAGACTCCAGTTGAGAGAGAAGAAGGATAAAGAACAATCTCTTACTCATGAGTTGGTTACTGTGAAAGCAGAATATGAGAATTTTAAACATAAGACCAATGAGACCAAGACTTATGTAGAGATTCAGAGTCTGATATATTATGTGTTCTAAGAAAAAGAAAACTCTGAACTCAGAGATAATATTTAAACGACTAAGTGAGAAAAAACAGTAAGTTACAAAACTTTAGTAAGTCAGAAACTTAGAAAACTTACTCCTGATTTGGAAATGGAAAATTTAAAACAGGGAGATCAGGTTCATGGACAATGAGAAGGAAAAAGCTCTTACCCGTGAACTGGAACAATTAAAGATAGATTATGAGAATTTCAAAGTTGAGGCCCAGAAACATGTAGATTCCAAGATGTTTCAGATTGTTGAGTCTATTAGATGAGAATGAAGATCTATTACAACAACTTGAGGAGAAACAAAATAGGATTGCCCGAGAAGGTTGTGATCTTAAGGAAAGCCATTATAACTCTATTGAAGGACTACAACTTGAACTTCAACAAGAAAAGGCAAAGAAATATGGAGATTGTCACAAGTAGACACTCTATGGAAATTGAACAACTGACTAATACTGCTGCTGCAGAACAAAAAGTAAAAGATTTAGAGATTAGTAAATTACATCGAAGGGTGGATGTTTTATTAGATATCTTATCACAGGAACATGTATTGCCATCAGATGGCATTGATTTGGGTATGAAATTGGGTTACCATGATATTTCACCACACCCAAACGATTTTGTGCAGATGCATAGCATTTCAAATGCTAAACTTAGTGGTGATGATAATACAGATCGCTCTCATAAGAGTAATATTCGACTTCCAGCATTCAATGCTAAGATTCATTTACAAACGACGGGATAGTCGATCATTCAGAGGAAAATATGGCTTTTTCTCGTCAGGATTCTTATGTCAGGGTTTCCTGTCATAAACCGTTCTGATTTTCATGATGGTAGATCTTGGCGTAAGGCCAATGCTAGGTATGTCACTATGGGAAAAAGTCCACCACATGGGAATAATAATGGTAAAAACAAAACACCCTTACGGGATGTGAACAGATGAAGTTTCCAATTGAGACCAAACTTCATGATGATATTTGTTATTGTTATAGTCATGAGGATCATATTGTTGGTAAAACAGCTGTTGATAGGAAAATATACGACATCTCAGGGTGACACTCCTCAGCTACCACATGAGACATCTACTAATGTGGAGGCTGTCGTTCATACTGTTTCTATTTATTTTGATAGGAATCGCTATGAACTGCTTTGTCTTCCAAAATACAGTCAATTGCTGATGGTAGGGATGGGCTTGAAGGCATCGACTGTACCTTCCGGTCGGTCCGTCATGTCATGCTCAGATACGACAGGTCGGATTGACAATCATCGGGCTACACCCGATGGTGATGAGCTGCAACATGTGAAATCTGCTCATTTGGAAGATGTTGATCATCATATTGGTTCCATTTATTTTGATGAGAATCTATATACAAACTTTGTCTTCAAAAAAGACATTTAATACTGATGTTGTGGAGACATCGACTGAAGCTTCCGAGCATCCTGTCATGACAGGCTCAGACATGACTAATAGTATTGGTCATCATCACATGAGTAAACAGCACGCTCAATGGTACGACTACTATTAAAAAGTAGGGATGATGTTGGCAAAGGGGATATAAAATTTACTAGAAAGAGTCATGATGCCGGACGAGGGGTAGTTGATAATCATTACTCGTCGGGATGATCACAAGGATAGCCATGATCGTCTAGCTCTTACGACATGCAAGGAACGAGATATACATAGCAATACCACTGTGCGCGTGACTCGCACGACACACTATGATAGATTCAATGATTCTCGGGCTCAGTTCAGACCTGGCCGAGATCATATTTCATTGAATCGCACTGTTTTAGTGCGCAATTTGCCTTTGGGTGCGACTTGGTATGCGCTCAGGAGATTTTTCCAGCGTATCGGAGATGTTGATTTTAGTTCGTATGTTCGAACTTCAACATTTCTTCATCACTCAACTTGCATTTGTTCGTTTTGCTCTGTTATTGCGATGCTCGCAGAGCGGTGAAATTTCAAAAAAATGGTTCTCGTTTTGCACACCATTACTTAGACGTGCAACTCGCACGCAATTCTACACCACGCACCTTTATAGTTGCGTTGGATTATCTATTTTCTTCTGTCTTTGGGATGTTTTGTTCTTCTCTCAACCATCCATAGTTTAGTGTGCCTATTTCTTACATTTGTTCGCAACATGATAATTTTCTTTTTGGTAATATCGACGTTATTTTTAGGAAGATAATATATAATAATAATTAAAAATAGCACACTTCAGTCATAAACTGACTATGGAATGCGCCCCCCTGAGGTGACAGCCCTCAGCTGCTTATTTTTTTTTTTTTTCCTGGTGCTCCTTTCGACGTTTTCTCTACCTATGGCTTCATGGTGTGAGCCTCTCTTCGCCCAATCTGAGGTGGCGCCACGGAACGTAAATAGCATCGCCATTAGTGCGTTCGGCCCAAGATTCACATCATTCCCAGGATACTTGCTTCAATTATGTCTGTCATCTGTAATACTGGACATTATTTGTGCTCTGACTTTTAATGATCTATGTATTTTTGTCTTTATTACTGTAGGCAACTACATTCGTTGCGTAAGTTCATTCACTTTAGGTGTTCGAATAACTTGATAATTGCAAGTACTTTTATTAGATAATACAAAGCGGCATGATGTGGCCGGCCTCTTTGTGGCGATCGAAAAAAAACATGTCATCCACATACATCGATGACATCTGTCTCTACTTCACAACACATGGGAAAGGCACCACACATTACTGGTTTATCTTCTTCTCTTCTTCTTACAACCTACGAAACATGGTTTTGAATGTGTAAGACCTTCTAAGGTCCAGATAGGTTGTCAGGAGATTTACTTTTCTTGGTCACCGCACTAGGTAAACATAGATTACACACCTGATGACAATTACAGTCAAGCGGATAACTGGAGATTGCCACTCCATCCATCTAAGAAAGAAACACAAGTAAGAAGTTTACTTGGGCTTGTTAACTATTACCATTAAAATTTATTACCACGCTTCGCACAGATTTTTGCTCCTTTGTCCGGATTGTTGGCCAAAGGTAGTCCAAAAAAAAAAAAAAAAATTATGGGACACCGACTGTCCGATTGCGAGATGCTCTGATTATGATTAAGGAATTTATTTAAAGAATCCTCCTATCCTGTTATTGCCAGCGCATTTACATTTACGTTCTTGATTCAAAACAGATGAATCCAGCTCCGGAATTGCAGGGTTGTTTGCTTCAATGCTATGAAGGGATACTCCATCCATGCTTGTTTGTTCTCACGCAAGCTTACATCCAGCAGAACAAAAAAGTCGCAAACAGGAGAGCAAGAGAGCGCGAACTACTCGCGAGGGGTGGGTGTAGTGCTTGGTAAAAAACTATCTAAGTACTTGATAGGTAGAAAGTTTTTTATCTACACTGACAATCCAGTCACGCTCACGTTTATCACACTTCGAGAACTATGAAAAAACGCAAGGATTCACAGGTGGTTTCTTTTACTACTAAAGAATTCGCCCTTTTCAATAAATAATTCCGATTTCAGGAACTGATAATAACCTCGCGGACTTGTTATCAAGAAATTTCACAGTCACAGGACTTAAAAATAACTTTCTCTGTCTTGATGTTGATCAATGGTACATAATTTTATAATTGTTATTTCTAATTGGGGATATATTAATTGCATTATTTCATTTTGACGTTAGATAACAATGCATAGATTGTAGTCGGGCACATCTTCGCCACCACTCTCTCACGTGCCACGAGTGTCACGTTTGGGAGCGGGGGGGGGGGGATGATGTTGAGGGACTGTTTTCGCGGCTTGCAGACATGTGAATGGTTGCAAACATTGGCATGCCTGCACCACGGAAACTCACTCAATTGAATAAGACCAGAAATCGCGCAGATCGATGTATGACGCGTCTAGCCTAGTTACATTCTAGTCTATGTGTGGGCCATTGAGCCTAACGGCAGTGTTGGAATGTGGTACTGGTAAACCCACTTAAGGATCGTTGTTTGAATATGTGGCACAGCCTTGATTATATATATATATGTGGAACGGTAGATCCACTGGAAAGTGTAAGATTAGCGTAAAGATCCGTATCGAAGTTGATTATAGGACCAGGTAGGTTAGAGTCCGTATTAGAATCGCGAACCAAAGCAGATTACGTTCACCTTGAACTTATATATATGGCAGTTAGTTTTAAAGCCTGGCGATGCAAGCCAAAGATGTTGATTAATTATACATAGACAGGATCTATAGATTTACAGATAATGTACTCACTAGTATTGTGAAGGAATAATAATTCTAAGGATCGGATTCGGTAA
Organism: Oreohelix idahoensis; assembly: GCA_024509875.1. NCBI lineage: Eukaryota > Metazoa > Mollusca > Gastropoda > Stylommatophora > Oreohelicidae > Oreohelix > Oreohelix idahoensis. Next base: position 17,427 of record JAMPIV010007482.1, on the reverse strand, counting down.
GAGTTGGTTGCACACTCTATTACGCTATAAACTTAACGGTTAACCCAGACGAGCTAAGTCTGTGAGAGGAACAATTGTGTAGAGCTCAGAACTATGATGAAGCCAATTTAAATGTGTGAATTGTTGTTGCACCATTGTGTAAAAGGATATATTAAATTGTTCAGTCGTCCATGGAACTTGTTGGTTGCCTGAATTATACAAGTTCTCACTCTGTGCTGTGACTGTCATTAATCCTTGCAAGGTCAGTCCAGATTATCACAGGTATTTTCTAAGACTAACTATAATCTAACCAACACTGTGGAAGAATTAATATAATAACGACACTGAATATAATAATAATTTAATCACACCAGAATGGCTTAAAAAACTGCACTCGAACTAGAAAACTGGAATTAGAATGGATGAATTACAATATCTGAAATATTGACAAGCAACCCAATAAACTCACGTCCAACGGCGCTGAATCTTTTAATAACATCTAGCAAGAAAAGATACAGCGGGAGACCGTAACAAAAATCCATAGGTCTGCTTAGAATACCCACATATACTGTTATATACATCATCTTCAATACATCTCAGCTCCTCACGGAACACAGGTGTTAAACACATACACGCTAAACCGTCGTGTTAAGTGCCAACCGCTTAAGGTCTGTCTATGTTTGACTTTTCCGTTCCATTTCTGCTCCTGGTTCTCTTCTCCGTGTGTTTTTGGTATCTCCCAAGTTCTCTGACACTGGGAATTCCAGAACACGGACACTAGCATTGTATATGACTTCTTCTTCAAGTATCATGTCTGGTGGCATTAGCGATCATGCCTCTCCACAACATCCTATCTCCTGTACTGCTTATCAATTACCTTGGTCACGTCTTTCCAAGCCACGATGGTAAACATGTCTAGAATCTTCTCTCTCTCTCTCTCTCTCTCTCTCTCTCTCTCTCTCTCTCTCTCTCTCTCTCTCTCTCTCTCTCTCTCTCTCTCTCTCTCCCTCTCTCTCTCTCTCTCTCTCTCTCTCTCTCTCTCTCTCTCTCTCTCTCTCTCTCTCTCTCTCTCTCTCTCTCTCTCTCTCTCTCTCTCTGCCACCCGTTATATCTTTCCCCTTCCATCTTTCATGCTTTCGCGATATATTCCAGCTGTCTTCTTCTTCAAACATACACGAAGAAAGTAGACCGATGTCTTCCACAACACGAGGAATAAGCTTCCTATGTGCTTTGATCTTTCTTATTTATGACATCCTCATGTTATTGTCAGTTGTCCGAGGTATTTTTACATTCATCTTTAAAACCGTGGCCTCTAGTGCATTTCCTACTCGATTACAATTACCCCTGATTTAGTTCGTATGTCAGGATTGGTTTTATGTCATAGATACAAACTCTCTTTCTTATTTCCACCGACAAAGAGTGATTGCACAAAAGACTATTTTATTTCATATAATTCTGTTGTTCTCGGGGCTATACTACTATCCGCTTCAGAGATGCGTCCTTCATCCGATGTGGCAAGGTATTTGAATCTATTGACTTGTTTTAAAATTGTACCATTTACTTTCATAGTGCATTTTGGAGAAGGCATTTTCTTCGAGATCACAGGACACTCATTTAAACCAAAAATTGCAATGGGGAAGAGAACTGGTGACAGCCATGAACTGTATGAGGAAAGCATGGAAAAACTTTGAACGGCTGGAACAGAAGAAGAAGGCTGGCATGTTTGTCTTGAAGTCCTCTGATCCACTGGGAACAGAAACATGTTAATGATGATAATCATGATGAAAATAATGTTTCTTACCTTTTTATTTAAAAGTGAACTTTACTGGAGGAAACATGTACATCATTATATAAGAGAGGGGGTGCTAAACAATTCTGCTGAGGAAATAAGATGTGATAAATAGTTATTAAAAAATCAAATGGATCAAGAATGAGCGCATACTCACCGAAATGGGTCATAAATAAACTAAGAAGCCTTCTCAATTTAACAATGAGTCTTTTTTTTTTAAATCTCATTTTTGCTGTTGCCAGATTGTCCATCGTGATGTGGCTGCCAGGAATGTTCTCGTGTGTGAACACAAAGTTGTCAAGATATCAGATTTTGGTTTGGCCAGAAGAGTTGGACAAGAAGACGTCTACGAGAGGACAACAAAGGTATTGTTCCTGTTTAACTAGGGCTCGGAGTGGCTAAGAGGTATGGCGTCCACCTCTAATTCCAAAAGTACCGGGTTCGATTCCCAGCATAGATAGTATAATTGTGGTTCCTAATGATGTTATAATAATAATAATAATAATAGCCCCTTCAGTCATAACTGACTATGGGAATGCGCCCCTGAGGTGACAGCCCTCAACTGCTTATTTTCCTGATGCTCCTTTCGACGTTTTCTCCTCACCTCTGCTTCTTGTGTGAGCCTCTCTTCGCCCAATCTGAGGTGGTGCCGTAAATAGCATCGCCACTTTGTGCGATCGGCAGCTTCATCCTCCCATGTTGCTGGATCCATGTCCAGTGCCCTCATATCTCTCTTGCACACATCTTTGAACCTCAGCTGTGGTCGCCCAACTGTTCTCTTGCCATCTGCTAATTGTCCGTAGAAGATATCTTTTGGGATGCGACCATCTTCCATGCGGCGAACATGGCCAAGCCAGCGAAGTCTGCGCTGTCTAAGAAGCGTATACATACTTTGAAGGGCCAGCACGTGACAACACCTCGACATTTGTCACTTTATCTTTCCACGAGATGCCGAGGATGCGGCGTAGACACCGCAAATGGAAGGTATTGAGCCTTCTTTCTTGCTTAGCATAGGTCGTCCAGGTCTCGCTGCCATATAGGAGTGTGCTGGTGACGCAGGCGTTATATACCGCAGCTTTGGTCTTCATTGTGAGTTTAGAGTTTCCCCAAACACGCGATGTGAGGCGGGCAAAGGTAGCTGCAGCTTTGCCAATGCGGCTGTCGATTTCTGTATCCAGTGAGAGTTTGTCATTGATGGTAGACCCTAGGTATGTGAAGTGGTGCACCACTGCCAATTCATAGTTATCGATAGTGATAACTGGTGCAGCACCCACATCCTGACTCAGCACATTCGTTTTCTTTAGACTTATTGTGAGGCCAAAGTCCTTGCATGCTTTAGTGAAGCGATTCATCAAGCTCTGAAGCTCCTGTTGGCTTTGAGTGACGACTGCAGCATCATCAGCGAACAACAAGTCTCTTATAGTGACTCTTCTGATTTTTGTTTTTGCCTTCAGCCTTGAAAGATTAAACAGACGGCCATCTGACCTAGTGTGAAGGCATATTCCTTCAGTTGCATCTCTGAATGCATGTTTCAAGAGTAAGGCAAAGAAGATTCCGAAGAGGGTCGGAGCCAGAACACAGCCTTGTTTAACGCCACTTCGTATATCAAAGGGCTGTGACGTGCTTCCAGCATATTGGACTGTTCCCTTCATGTCGTCATGGAATGACTTTATCATTTCCAGCATTTTAGAAGGGCAGCCTATTTTCAGGAGGATTTTAAAGAGTCCATCCCTACTAACCAGGTCGAATGCTTTTGTGAGGTCTATAAAGGCGATATATAATGGTCTTTTCTGCTCTCTTGATTTTTCCTGAAGCTGGCGGAGAGAGAAGATCATGTCTGTTGTTGATCTGCCCGCTCGGAATCCACACTGTGCCTCTGGATATATGCGCTCAGCTAACTTGTGTAGTCGCATTAAGATGACTTTGGCAAAAACCTTACCAACAATACTAAGAAGAGAGATGCCTCTGTAGTTATTGCAATCACTTCTGTCTCCTTTATTTTTATACAGAGTTACAATCTTGGCATCTCGCATGTCTTGAGGAATAGTTGTCTCTTCCCAGCACTGGCACAGCATCCTATGCAGGGGATGTAATAGCGTGCTCTTACAGCATTTGATTAAATCAGGAGGAATCCCATCACTGCCTGGTGCTTTGCCAGAGGCCAAGCTATCAATGGCCTTACTGAGTTCCTCTAATGTTGGTTCGGCATCCAGCTCCTCCATAGTTGGCAGACTATTGACAGCATCAAGGGCTGCAGGCGTAACGGTATTGTCTCTAGCGTAAAGCTCAGAGTAGTGCTCGACCCACCTCTCCATCTGCTTACCCTTATCGGTTAGCTTCTCTCCGCTGATGGTTTTTTGCGGTGCCGTCTTACTTTTATGGGGGCCAAGTGCTTTCTTTATACCGTCATACATTTGTCTAATGTTGCCTGTTTGCGCTGCGATCTGGATGCTCTCACTGAGCTGGAGCCAATAGTCATTTGCACAGCGTCGAGCAGTTTGTTGAACTTTGCTTCTCGTAGCCCTCAGGATCTGTAGGGTTCTGGCACTCGGTGAACGTTTGTATTCATTCATAGCACTGCGCTTAGCTTCAATAACAGGTGCCATCACATCTGATGAAGCGTCAAACCAGTCATTTGACTTTGCTGTTTTCTTACCAAAGGTGGCAAGTGCAGTACTTTGAATGGTGTTCCGTAGATGCTCCCAGTTCTCTGTAATAGTATCACCATGCTGAGGGCTACTGAGCACTTTCTTGAAGGTCGCAGTGAATTGAGCGATCATGAAAGGGTCTGACATCTTGCTGGTATCAATGCGTGGTTTCCCTTCATGTCTGACACGATAGAGTTTTCTTGGTTGTGCTCTGATTTTGCAGCAAACCAAGGAGTGATCTGTGTCACAGTCTGCACTATGGTACGAGCGCGTGGAGAGCACAGACCTGAGGAGTGGCCTTCTGACGAGAATCAGGTCAAGTTGGTGCCATTGCTTGGATCGTGGGTGTCTCCATGACACCTTATGCTGGGGTTTTGTCTCAAAGTAGGTGTTGGTCACGCAGAGATCATGGTGGACGCACAACTCTAAGAGCCGTTGTCCATTTTCATTCATCTTGCCAATACCAAACCTGCCCAGACATGAAGGCCATGAAACATTATCGGCACCCACTCTAGCGTTAAAGTCACCAAGGAGAACAAGCTGTTCTTGCCTAGGTATGCTTTTGATTACTGCTGCTAGATTCTCGTAGAACTCATCTTTAGCTTCTGAGGCAGAGTACAGAGTAGGAGCATACACACTGACAAGGGTGATGTTACCTGTGCTAGTTTGCAGGAGGAGCGTTAACAGGCGTTCTGATCCATTCTCGCCTGGTTCAACCATGTTAGTTAGCGATTTTTTGACCGCAAAACCTACTCCGTGTTCTCTAGCTTTATTAAGATCTTTCCCTTGCCAATAAAATGTGTAGTCCTTCTCGCTCACCGTTCCAGAGCCCGCCAGGCGCGTTTCCTGAAATGCAGCTATATCCACCTGAAGTCGTTTAAGCTCATCATTAATTATGGCTGTCTTCCTTACATCGTTTACATACTGTAGGTTTTCAGATAGTCCAGTCAACATAGTCCGGACGTTCCAGCATCCCAATCTGAGAGTTTGCTTATTTCTATTTTTATTTCTGATGTTATATTCCCCCCTGATCTCATGGCGAAAGTTTAAATTTTCTACGCAATGTTTTTAGTTTACATTGTTTTACTTATTTACTTCCTTAGTCGTTCCTCTTCTACCGAGTGATGTGGAGCTTTGGAAGAGAGAGCACCATTCTATTATATCAGCTGTACTGTCCTATCGGCTGTAGGTACATTGTCAATATTGTAATTTCATTGGCTAAAATGTCAAGGTTGCCATATTCTGTGGCTCTAGGGCATGGCGACCACAATGACAAGTAGAAGAACATGACAGAGCTGGTAACCCAATCATGTACAATCGATTGCCATATAAACCAAATTTGTAAGAATTATGCATATGCTTGTTGAAGGCTTCCTAGAGACATTGCTACAATGTGGATTGTATGCTCGTAAGGAGCACACGAGTCAGTGCAGGCTCTGTAAGAACAACTACAGTGATGGCTCCATTCTCCGTTAGAAGCACATGAGTCAATGCAGGCTCTGTAAGAACAACTACAGTGATGGCTTCATTCTCCGTTAGAAGCAAATGAGTCAGTGCAGGCTCTGTAAGAACAACTACAGTGTTGGCTTCATTCTCCGTTAGAAGCACATGAGTCAGTGCAGGCTCTGTAAGAATCACTACACAGTGATGGCTTCATTCTCCGTTAGAAGCACATGAGTCAGTGCAGGCTCTGTAAGAACAACTACAGTGATGGCTTCATTCTCCGTTAGAAGCACATGAGTCAGTGCAGGCTCTGTAAGAACAACTACAGTGATGGCTTCATTCTCCGTTAGAAGCACATGAGTCAATGCAGGCTCTGTAAGAATCACTACAAAGTGATGGCTTCATTCTCCGTTAGAAGCACTTGAGTCAATGCAGGCTCTGTAAGAACAACTACAGTGATGGCTTCATTCTGCGTTAGAAGCACGTGAGTCAATGCAGGCTCTGTAAGAATCACTACAAAGTGATGGCTTCATTCTCCGTTAGAAGCACGTGAGTCAATGCAGGCTCTGTAAGAACAACTACAGTGGTGGCTTCATTCTGCGTTAGAAGCACATGAGTCAATGCAGGCTCTGTAAGAACAACTACAGTGATGGCTTCATTCTCCGTTAGGAGCACGTGAGTCAATGCAGGCTCTGTAAGAATCACTACACAGTGATGGCTTCATTCTGCGTTAGAAGCACATGAGTCAATGCAGGCTCTGTAAGAACAACTACAGTGATGGCTTCATTCTCCGTTAGGAGTAATAATGAGAAAGAAGAAGAAAGAACATCCACTTTCATCAATGGATGCTTACGTGGAGTTAAAGGTTTGAAGTTGGGCTGCAGATTCATCATCATGAAACTGATAGAAAACACCAGAAATACAACAGTGGTGCAAGATGTAAGGGGAGGGCGATTGCTTTTGATTGTGCACACAAGCTGACAGCATTGCATGACAATCTAGCTTCTGAAGTCCCCAACTTGGTGCGAGAGGTATAGGGGGACCAAAAGACACACGAAAGGCTGTGCTCGACATAGATGTGAAGGAGGTAGAGAGGACATGCAGAGATTTTGAATAGATGATACAGTATAGGAAGACTTGGCGTGTATATTTTTGTAGCCTAGACTTCGCAGGGAGCTGATGGACATCTTTGTCTTCGTTGTTTGCTCTCAAATATCCACATCTATGTCTCCTAAAAATCTGGCAGTCCGTTTCAGGCTTCTCTCGTCACCTTACTGTTTCTCCCTCAACTGGGTTAGAGAAGGCCACGCTGTCATCCTGTTTCTCTCATGGAGCCAACAGGCTTGGAGTACATGTTCTACTGTCTGTTTGTCCTCCCCACATGAATATACTTGTGTCTGTCCGATCTTCAGTTTATTGAACATTTGATGTCTGAGTCTGCAATGGCCGGTTCTCAGATTGAAAATTACCACTTGATCTTGGTAATGTGTAGTATGGTTCAGTATTACTGGACTATCACGTGATCTCATCTTGGTAATGTGTAGTATGGTTCAGTATTACTGCACTCTGGATGTTCCTTCTGTTATTTTTTCTATAGTTATTTCTGATTATTGTATTTATCTCTTCATATGTAACCCTATCTTCTGTTTGGATGTTCTTTCCTCCTTCTTTGGCAAGTTTATCTACCTTCTCATTTCCATTTATTTTGAAGTAGGCAAGCATCCAATGTACTTTTATTTTTTGGAATTCCTAGCTGCTTTTCGTTTGTGCTTCTGACAGGCTGTCTAATTCATGCTTTTCTTGTTCCTTAGCGCGGTGATGACTTTTTCAGGCCAAAAATCGAGGATTCCTCAGCAAGAGAGAAATTGGTAAGAAAACAAAGATGGCTGTATACCGCTCCACCTATGTCCCAGTCTTGACGTATGGATGCGAGTCATGGGCAATGACTACAACCCACAAAAGCCAGATCCAAACTCAGAAATGAGGTATATGAGGAAGGTAGTTGAAGTACCAAGAAGAGACATGATCCGCAACCATACGATACGCCAAGGCCTAAAATCCCACCCCCTGCAGACCCAAGTGGAACAGTCCCAACTAAGATGGTTTGGCCATGTCACCAGAATGGGAGAAGATCGGCTACCACGGCAAGCATGACACTAAGAGCCAGGGATCCAGACCCACAGGACTACCCAGAGTCCGTTGAGATGACAATATTAGACAATCTTTGAAGGACCGAGGACTAGAATGGAACCAGGCCAGGAGGGAGACAGCCGATAGGATAGTATGGCGCTCTCTCTTCCAAACGGTAAAAGGGGAACGACTAAATAAGTAAGAGAGCAGTGATGACTGATAGTGAGTCTGTGAGGAGGAGCACTGACGGGTAATGAATATTATATTTACAGATAAAAATCAAAATGAAGTCCAGTTAATTCATTTGCTTGCATTGAGATCTACAAAAAGGTTTGTTGAGTTTTATTTATTAGTTTCAGACTTCGACAAGTTAAGTGGCGTTATAATAATGCAAGTGAGGATAGAATATAGGATTCTGTTGAACTTTTGTTTCCAGGGGTTACTTCCGATAAGATGGATGTCACCGGAATCCCTTTTCTACAACCAGTATTCTGAAAAATCTGACGTGTGGTCATATGGCGTTCTGCTGTGGGAGTTGATCACACTCGGTGAGTGGTTCTTTGATGAAAGGATGTTTGTGTAGATGGATGGATAGGTAGATGTCTGTCTAACACGTAGGAAAAAATAAGCCAATAAGTTGTTAAGTTAATATTTAACTTTTAATGGATTAATATTATAATGTTTGTGCCTCGTGTTGTTCTGTGGAGTCTCTGCGTAGACGAAAAAAGAATTGGCCTTATGATACTTCAGACACGTCGTAAAATGCTACGAATATTGAGGTTATCCATATGTATGGCAACTTCATCGTGGCAAACAAATTGTTATGAAAACTAGAACTGCAGGAGCACATTAGTGCTTTGATGCAAGTTTCTTGCAAGGGTCCAGTTGCAGCTGTAGCTTCATGCTCCATACGGAGCTACAAGGAAAACGGTGATGATAATTATGTTGTAATAATTTCTCATGAGTTTTGGAATGCGTAACTTTCGTAGATCTATATTTGTTTGCGCTGTATGCATGTATTATTCAACAAATTAAAATTCCTTAGGCTGACAAGAAACTGAGAGATGAACAAGCAGGTTTTCGACAAAACAGATCCTGTACAGATCAGATAGCCACTTTGAGAATAAAAGTTGAACAAAGTCTGGAATGGAATTCACCATTATACATCGGATTTGTGGATTACGAAAAGGCATTTGACAGTGTAGACAGAGAATCACTTTGGAAATTGATGAGGCATTATGGAGTTCCCCTGAAGATCCTTAATTTAATAAAGAAAACATATGAAGACATGACATGCAGAGTTCTTCATGAAGGACAGCTCACAGAACCATTTGGGATAAGAACAGGAGTGTGACAGGGATGCCTCTTGTCTCCATTTCTTTTCTTATTAGCAATAGACTGGGTTATGAGAACATCAACAACACACAACAGAAATGGAATCCAGTGGACGCTGACTATGCAGTTGGATGATCTGAATTTTGCTGATGACTTGGCTCTTCTGTCCCATAATCGTAATCAGATGCAGGACAAATTGAAAACACTCGATGAGAGGTCACAGCAATTGGGTCCGAAAATACACAGGGAAAAGACAAAGATAATGAGAATAAATGCAGGTAATGAAAACAGGGTTGAACTTGAAGAAGCACCAATACAAGATGTAGAATCGTACACATATATTGGCAGCAATATGGACAACGTTGGGGGGACAGACAGTGATATCAAAATAAGAATACAAAAAGCAAGAGGAGCTTTCATTGCATTGGGAAATACTTGTATATGAAGATCAAGAGAAATCGGATCCAACACGAAAATAAGAATCTTCAACTCAAATGTGAAGTCAGTCCTATTGTATGGCTCTGAGACATGTAGAACAACCAAGACAACAACCAAAAAGCTACAGACTTTCATAAATGGGTGCTTGCGTAGAATAGAGGGATTAAAATGGTATGACAAGGTTACCAACGTGGAACTGATGACAAGAACTAGAAAAGTGCCAGTGGAACAAGAGATGAGATGAAGACGGTGGCGATGGGTAGGACACACATTGAGGAAACCTGTGGATAGCATTACAAGGCAGTCCTTGTTCTGGAACCCCCAGGGCAAGAGAGGCAGAGGTAGACCAAGAAGGACATGGAGAAGAGAGCTGGAAACAGAGATGAAAATGATAAGGAGAACGTGGAAGGAACTTGAGATGATGGCACGTGACAGGAGGACTTGGCATGTGTTTGTTGAAGGCCTATGCTCCTTTGGTAGTGGAGGGTTATGAATGAAGGCTGAACGAAATATACATTGAACAGTACAGTCAGCTAAGCAAGGAAATAACACGTCACAACCGAGCTGACAAAAGGAAATTCTTAGATAACCTTGTAAGACAGGCAGAAGAGGCAGCACTCAGGAATGAACAAAGCACAGTTTACAAACTAACAAACGTGATCAATGTAAAAGAAAGAAGAACGGAAATCTCAACACCACAGTGTTACGGATGGGGTTTTCGTAGTCAGTCTAATAGCGTGGTGAAGATGGTTGATGTGACAAGTCTAACAATGCATCGTCCTGATACCATGATAGATGTCGTGGGGTGTGCAGATGAAACAATCAGTTCATACAATAATGCGAATACGTAGGTGGATGGGTCCACATACAACTTGACGTTTATTAAATTGAAGATATAAAGTTCATTTCATGGGCATGGTTAAAAGGTACATACATATAAACGAAGCATCTCCACAGTCTTGTCTGGTCAATACATATCTGGCCGCTGTACTAGGGGTAGCATCCAATCTACCCAAGTAATGTGGGACAGGTTATATAGACATCGGAATATCTGTATAAAATTCCCTCAGAGATTACATAAATCTTCTCGCTTGCTTCATATTCTTCAGCAATAAATAGTGGCGGCCCTCGAAATACTTCATGCCACATAAATTATATATTTTCTACACAATCTCAGGAGCTAACACAAGTACGTCCTTCTTTGACGACTATAATATACGAAAGCCCAAGAACCAACCGTTTGCATAAATTAGTGCAAAACGGATTACGTCATAAACTCCTGGTGACGTATTAAATATGTAGTGTTCAATAACAATGAAAAACCGTGCAAATACATGATTAACCACAAATAGAGATATTACCGCGTAGATTAACTGCTAATAGCCTAAGTGTGGTCAACATGCAAAAATACATTAATAATCTTACTTAACACACAGAACAGGGTAAGAATCAAAATGGGCAGAACACCTCAGAGAAACACTAAATAAAGCACCTCCAGAGTCACAGTTAAACATTCCCGAGGCTGAAAATGACCTAGATATAAATATAGATATTCCACAAAAGGAAGACATCATTACCATTATTAAAAGGTTAAAGAATGAAAAAAACACCAGGCCATGACAACCTAAACGCAGAACTATCTGTGTTGTTGAACCCCTGAAAAGTTGTCTTTCCAGCTTTGGCGTGTGACTAAATTGAGGATCCGTCGGTTTTTAAACATTGAAAACCTTATTTGAATTTTCACGATAGCACGGACATCTCTTGTAGATGGCATTAAAATGGCGTAATCTGAAGGCAGTCTTGTATTTCTGATATTAAACGTTTTCTCCCCCAGAAAGCTGCAACTCAAAGAAAAAAATAAAACTTTATATATATATATATATATTTGGTATCATCCAGGTTCAACGCCTTATCCTGGCTTGGATTCAACGACGATTCTGGAAAAAATCAAAAACAGGGAGCTGCTAATATGTCCTCCACATTCCTCGACCGTGGTGTAAGTGTTGATGTGTTTGAAGATGTTGGGGATGATTATAATGATGACACGTTACTAAAAGTGTTGTATTTTGATAAAAACGTTTTCTCCCCTTGGAAAGCTCAAGCTAAAAAAATAAAACTTTATATATAATTAATATTTTGGTTATCATCAGGCAAGTCGTAATATCAACAAATATTATTTTCTGCACGGGGCTGGCAAACTTATCATGTACAACACATTGTCACAGAAACCACCACCACAAGATCACGTGACTGCTTGGTGCAGGCTCCCCGCAAGGGACCAGATACACGGGTGGCTCCATGCTATATAAGGATCATCAAGAAAAATAAATGAATAAAGTTTGTCCATCATTGCCAACAATTAAAGATCAGGGACTTCTCACCATTTGATAATCTGACATAAAATAGTAGCTGTATTACTTTCCTTATATAAGGAGAATCTGCACAGGTGGCAGTAAAAATGCAAAGTTCTGAAACTGACATCACTGGAGAACAACACGAAAGATAAACAAGACGTTACAGACTTTTATAAATGGGTGTTTGCGTAGAATACGATTGAAATGGTATGACAAGGTCACGGATGTGGAACGGGTGACAAGAACCAGACGAGTGCCAATGGGGCAAGAGATGGGAAGAAGAGGCTGAAGACCATAGAACACCCAGAGGAAACCAATAGATGGCATTACCACACAGTCCTTGTTTCGGAATCCTCAGGGTTAGAGAAGCAGAGAAACACATATTTAATAAACTATATAGTAGACGTGACCTGACATTTGAGTTGAAGATTCTTACATTTGGGTTACGTAGTCAATTATCTGGAAGAAAAGCAGGTCAGCTGAGCTCAGTCGAGCATGTCGTAGAAGGCACCTAAATAATGTTAGGTTTGCACATGCAACATCGTTCATTCATTCTCAACGCTTTGGTTCCCTGTGAAGCATAGACCTTCAACAATTCACACTAAGCTTTTCTGTCCTGTGACATCCCTTCAAAGTTTTTGCATGTCTTATTTATCCCTCTCAAATTTGTTTCTATTTCAATCTTCGTTGTTGTCACGTGGGTTTTGATCATTAAATTGCCTACATCTTCGTCCTATTCTCTCACCCGCATCCTTTTATTTTATTATCTTTCCGTACTTGTTTTTCCTGTATTTTTCGCATCACTCGTTGCGAAAAATATATTTCTTTCCCATCATCGTTTTTCTTTCTCATACTGACTAGTAACCTTATTGCATCAGATGTCAGTCGCGCAGGTAGACGTGAAGTGCGATTTAGTTGCAGTCCATCTCAGACATCGAGCCGACTTGGGTCTGCACCTTCAGATGACACGACACTCCTGAGTTAGATTCTCGACGTAAACGCGTGAGAATGCTAGGAGAGAGCCGACATCCGTCTGCATTTTCACCGGTCAACAAGTAGTTGCATCGGCCGAACGCTTAAGCAGGAGCGAATATTTACACCTTATAGTCGCAGTTTCAGACAGCTGTCGTCTGGAAATCCCAGCTGACACGGCTCACTGTTGGCCCGGTCAGCGTGAGGTGCGAAGTAGTATAAGTGTCAGTTATGTAAGACGTCTAGTAATGGTAATGTTAAACGTAAGGTGTTTTACACGGAAAAGGGGAGATGATTTCGGAGTTTGAGAAAATGTGGGATTGTTTGCCCCTGTTTTCAAATATCCACCCAGGAGCTGAAATTTGATTTCATTTCAGTCCTCAACATCTTCAGTAGACGGAAACACGCGTGCTAGCGACTGAAGCTTGTATAGCGAATTTCATAGTTCTCGTCAGATTTGTGACGAGCTTCTAAATACCTATCTAGTGAATTATCCTAGTCGTGGTGTTACCGTAGTGCTGTGGTGAGATTAATAAAATAGATATCTAGTATTTTGGAAAGTGGTTAAAGCGTTAAATCGCTCATTTCATTTTAACTAGTTTCTTTTGAACAGAGTGCTTAATTTATAGTTTGTTATATTCTCTAAGTCGACGAGTTACAGTGGAAATACATAATAAATTATATCTTTAGCTTACTAAACTAGTAGCTATAAGGAATTTAATTTAACGGCTAATACTCAGTCGAAACTGTTTAATAACAAACTTATAAATGCTAGATGCGACATCAGTGAATAGTGACGGAATACGCATGATATTCCTAATTCATGATGATCGAAATTTTATATAACTTATTTTTCGGGAAGTTTTAAATTATAAGTCAAGCGGTCGGCTTGCTATTTAAAATGTAAGTTATAATGAGTACATATATGTAAATTATTTGATATGTGTTCTTTCCATTTTATATATAGTGAAACGGTGGTACCCAACTTGCCAGCGTTTAGTAGCCTGAGAGACATATTTGTGAGAAGCATAGACATTTCCTATCTTTAACCACGTGGGTTTTGTTTTTGTTTCAAGTAACATGGGTCTGACAGTGCATATGCCATCAGAGAGAGACAGTAATAGCAATCCCACTAACGGTTTATAAAGACTAGAAATATATATTGGGCTTTTGAGCCAGTTCATATTGCTCCACAAATTTAAATGTACATGCTGCCTGGCGGCGAGAATATTACAAGAATAACATTAACATTCCGACAGAGATTGTGACTAGTATTGTGGTGACCAAATATAGTACCTTCCTGCAAGTAGACACCGATCTGACATTCCTGAAATTCTAGAAATCAAAGCTAATGACATTGTGCTCCGCTAACTTTCGTGCCTGGACAAATTTTATGTGACTTAATCAGACATTCGAAAAATTAGAACACCCAAGGAATCGTTCCCTGAGAGTTTAGTACGTCTTTTGGAACTGGGGATTTCTTGGTCAATGACTGCATTTTCGGGTCTGTGTGAAGGTCCTAGAATTATTATGTTCCCAGAGGCAACGAGCAAAGTTGTGAGTATATATGTGAGAGCAAGGCCATGGCTGAATGAATGAGAGTACACAGGTCAGAGTGTTATTTTAACGGTGTATTATTGTCACCCATTTGCTGTCTTATTTTTTTTAATCTGCAGAATTTGTTACAAATGTTAGAGTTCTTTATTTCTTAGGCTAAATCAGATGATCCAACTCTGTTCATACATTTACGAGAAAATAAGAAACCTCTTAGACTAAACCCTATGTATCTATAACTCTTTGGGCCATCATCTGTTCTCTTAACGGGGCTGTGGGCTAAACCTAGAGTAAGATTCTAACGGGTTATCATCCTTGTAGCATTTTCTTAAATTTTATGACTATTTGTATATGTTTTCCTTGATGTATTTCTTTGGTGTTGTGAGAAGATTTTAAATTGATAATTAAAATCTCTCTTGAACTTAATAATCGTGTTGGTCAGCTCGTTCTAAAATATATATATATCATTGTTATAGTTTTCCCACGTCTGTGTGTTTAACTGTCGTCACGTGTATGTGCGTGCCCGTGAGTAGATAGAGATTTATGTAATATATATATATATATATCTGTGGTTTAGACTGTCTGACACTTTAAAAGCGGTCGTAGAAGATAGGTGAGAGAGAGAAGATTATCTCGATTCTCAAAGACAGTCTCTATATCACATTCTATCATCTCACGTGTGGAAATTCTATTGCTCTTCTCCAGCTCTCACTGTATCTATCACTCATTCTAAGCTATTCAGAAGGGACCAACCCAAGTCTTATTTCGTCCTTTTTGAACTTAGAATAGGAAGACGAGTAACAAACGTCTCGTCTATCTGGATTTTGTTTCTCTGTAATTTTTGCAATAATTATTTTGCTTTTCCACTGTAGCTACTTATTTTTTCAGTGAGTAAATCTTAACTACCATTGAGTTGGCGTAGTCGTGTTTTGCATTAGGTGCTTTAATGCCTATTAATAGCAGCGATAGTTAGATTTTTATTTTTGGAGGAGGTATCCCAAGGTTAAGTATATCACCTTTTGATTTTTGATTTTTTTTTCTCGTAAGTGGTAGGAACCAGTGTATCCTTTTTCCTATTTTCTTTCTCCACTAGTCTCAGTCACTGACATAATATGGCCGAGAGAGCAAAGCTTAGACAGCTCCTCAGGGACGAATCGAGAGAGGAGGGACTGGAAGGAGAGGAAGCGAAAGCTTTTGTCAGAGACGAACTGGAAAGATATGACGCGGAGAGGAAAGCAGCTGAAGCTAAAGAGGAAAAAGAAGCAGCCGAAGCTAGAGAGCAGAAGAAGATGGACGAAGAAATGGAAATTCGCAGGGCGAACGAACGAGAGAAGGAGAGACAGCATGAGGAACGAGAGAAGGAGAGACAGCATGAGAAGGTGAGGGAGGAGAGACAACATGAGGAAAGAGAAAATGAGCAACGACGACAGCATGAGCTGGCGCTTAAGACTCTAGAGTTCCAAAGCCGTGGTGCTGCCTCTACCTCCAGCAATGGAGAGTCTTCTCCTCATTCTTCCTTAACTGATCCTTCTAATACTCAATCTCTTCACCTCAGTGCTATGTCTTTTCCGCTAGAGTCTTTCCCTTGTCCAAATGAGAAGATTGACACATGGTTAGAAAAATTTGAGAAAATTGCAACTCTGTACGGTTTAGAGAGGTCGCGTTGGAACATGAAGCTTTCTCAGGCGTTGAAAAGTTCTGCGTATGATGTTTACGCCAAACTGGAAAGCAGCCAACAAGACAACTATGATCTGTTGAAGAAAGCGTTACTGGAGCGCTTTGAAATGAACGCTCGAAAATTTTTGCAACTGTTTCGCAACAGCAGAAAGGAGAATTCTGAATCTTTTCACCAGTTCTCTTCCCGTCTAAAGGGATATTTGACAAAGTGCCTTGAGCTCTCGCAGCTCCCCTGTACCTATGAAGGTCTTGAGGAATTTGTTTTAACAGAACAAATAAAGAACACTTTGTCTGCTGATACCCGGAGATTTCTAGCTGAGCAGGGGGCAGAAAAACTTGAAGACATTTTGGAAAAGTCTGAGCGTTACCATAATGCGCTGGCTGAACTACCGGCCACAAAGCGGAAACCGCCAGAGGAGCATT
Source organism: Oreohelix idahoensis (assembly GCA_024509875.1). Lineage (NCBI taxonomy): Eukaryota > Metazoa > Mollusca > Gastropoda > Stylommatophora > Oreohelicidae > Oreohelix > Oreohelix idahoensis. Next base: position 685 of record JAMPIV010007482.1, on the reverse strand, counting down.
TTCGAAAAAATAATCTAGAGCAATCTTCTCAGGCTTCTAACCTAAATAACCACAGAGAAACTGGACCTCAAAACCCCCCTCCTGAAAAATCCAAGTTCTACAAGAACAAGTACCCCAACCACCCCAAACAGTCTGATCAACCCGACCGCCCTACATGGCAGCGTGGCCAGAAAGGTCAAGGTGGCAAAGGGAGAACCCCTGAGCACGGGACATATGATCAGACCGAGCACACCGAGCCGAAACGCATCGGATGCTTATTAACAGTCTCGCAAGGTGCAATTATTGACAGTGATTCCCAACCTGTTGGGGATAGACCCTCAACGCGAGGTATTGTTATTTTGAACGGTTCTCAAACTTCTTGCTTATTTGACACGGGGCTTTCTTACGATTGCATTGTTGCCAGAAACCTGGTTAAACCCGGTCAAGAGACAGGAGAGACCGTCAAACTTTGTGGAGTTTCTAAGAGTGAGGCACCTACAGCGCTTCCCATCGCATTGGTGGAGATCCACTCTGATTTTGTCAGAGGTGTGATCAAAGCGGCTGTTATGGAGGATCCCATCTACCCAGTCATACTTGGCGGGAGATACGTGTGTATTGGGAAACCGGAAGAGCCGATTGTGGCAGCAGTAACTACAAGAGGGCAAACCAAGATAGAACGGGAGCCTGCGCCTAATTTGTTACCTAT
>JAMPIV010007481.1:0-47102 GCA_024509875.1 Oreohelix idahoensis | reverse complement strand
TAATATATTTTTCATTATTTTTGATTTAATTAATTTTATATATCATATTTATATAATTTATGATTTAAATTCTATATATTTAATATTAATTATTTATATTTTATAATTTTTTTTTATTTAAATTTTATTTAAATATCTATTTTAAATTACTATTTACTAATAATATTCATTTTTTTATTTTTTAATATTTTTTACAACTCTTATTTATATTTATATTTTAATTATATTAAAATTATTATTTATAAATCTTTATGAAAGGTTTATTGGCAAGTCCCATGACGGAACACGCCAAACCTCTCACTGCTTTTTCGACACCTAGGGGTCTGTTTCAATGGAATTTTATGCCTTTCGGGCTTATGAACGCCCCAGCGACTTTCGTGCGCATGATGCGACGAATTCTATCAGATCGTGCAGATGTCATTGCATATTTAGACGACATCTGTCTTTTCAGCGATACTTGGGAAGAACACTATTTGGGTCTAAAGGAATTGCTATCTACTCTACGTGAGCATAGTTTGACTGCTAAACCCTCTAAAGCTTTTGTTGGGTTTTAGTGAAATTTCCTTCCTAGGTCATCGAGTTGGTCATGGTCTGTTGAAGACAGAGGACCAAAACATTTCAAAGATATTAAATATCTCGGTTCCGAAGACGAAAAAGCAAGTGCGTAGTCTCTTGGGATTGATACAATTCTATGGAAGATTCATTGAGAATCTGTCCTCCATTATGGCACCACTTTCAACGTTATTGAAAAAAGGTTCTCCTAATATGGTGCGTTGGTCCCAAGAATGCCAATCTTCATTGGATCAGGTTAAGAATTTGTTCTCATCTCATCCTATCTTAAGACTACCAACGATTGATAAGACTTTTGTCCTTCGTAGTGATGCCTCTTCCACTGGATTGGAGCGGCACTAATGCAGGAATATTCAGGAACTCTGCATCCTGTAATGTATATTTCTAGGAAGCTAAATGCGGCAGAAAGGAATTACTCGGTTTTGGACCGTGAATTGTTGGCTATGGTTTGGTCCATTCTTAAGCTACAAAGGTTCCTTCTGGGCGCGCATTTCTTTATGGGAGGGAAAAAAAAAAAAAAAAAAAAAAAAAAAAAAAAAAAAAAAAAAAAAATATGGAAACCGACCAAAAAGCTCTTACGGCTATGCAAAGTAAGGATTTGAAGAGCTCGAGATCTACTCGTTATGCTATTGCTCTTCAGCCTTTCCATTTCACGGTGCGAGCTATCCGTGGTTCGGATAATGTGATGGCGGACATATTGTCTAGATGCCCACATGATTCCAGTTAAATCTTGTGTCCTAGTTTTTCCTGATATATTTTCAGACTTAGGTCTGTCCTTAATATCATAATATGTTGTAATACAAATGTATTTGGATGATGTTTAGATAATTTAACAAATTTCATTTTGTCCATCCATCAGTGATATGTTGCTAAAATAGCATTGACATTTGTATATTGCTATGATTATATTATTTAGTAATGTTTGATATATGATTGGTATTGCCAGCAACTTAGGTTTCTTGAATGGTATCCCTTAGTTTGTTTGGCTTAAAGGAAATATTTTCTCCTATGTTGAGAGATGATTTGTATTCTCTTCAGACGCCTTATTTATGCGTCTATTGTACCTGATATTAGGTTCATTTTTTGCATGAGCACAGAAGTGATACTGGTGCTATCTTGCTCATGGACATATTAAAAAAAAAAAAATTTCATTTTTTTTTACAGGGGGGTGGTAGTAATGTTGCTGTCATTTTCGACGGAGTCATCTGTCAAGTTATTTGCCTATGTTTTATCATAAGTATAATTGTGTCTTTACCTGCGATGTCAGGTTGATTAGGGGTTGTCTTCCCTTGTTTATTCATTCATTGTGTTTTGACCTTTAGGGTCAAAGGTTGACAGTTCGGGCGTAGGCCTATGGGAGGTTTTTTAAGCGGGAGAGAGATATACTTCCGGCAAGCCGGGAAGGTCCTGTTTTTCTGAAGGGACCAAGAGTCCATTGTTTTTCGGGGAGAATCTTCGAAGTAACTGCTATGGCAGTTTTCCCCAGTGAATCTCTGTGCGTCGGGATGACGACAGAATTCCTTGTTATGTTCTGAGGATTCATTTTCCAGGTAATACCGACCTTTATGCATTATTACGCTTTTCGGTGGCAGAACATGTAAAAGGATTACCTAGTGTGAACTGCAGCTCACCGATCCTATATATTACAGAACTTATATATTTGTGCTCGAGGTAGCCATCCAAGACTGTTAGTCTTTATATTGTCCAGAAATTCAGTGACGAAGATATATTGTGGGAACCGCAGATTGGCGGGATTTATGTCTACAATAAGCATTACTGCAGGGTTGATGATAACCTATTTAACAGAAGTACACAGCCGACGTCAGAACGAGGCCTGTGCTTTCGGCTATTATATTACAGCCTGATAATGTGCAATTGGCGGGGAATGCCAAGTTGCACCTATGTGTCAAAGTGACTAAGGCATCTGACGCGTTTAGTCAGAGATGCCAAGGGCGACGCTACGAACTGTCATTATTGAAGAACTTTGCTATTGACCATGCACGTCTATTCCGATGTTTACCTTTTTGAATGCCAAATGTATACCTATCGATTTCCGGTCAGCATGACCTTGTTACACTGACTGTTCCTGTTGATACTATGTGTGTTCTCGTCAATAAATGTCTTGAAACATGCCTGCAGTGTCAAAGCATCCTTGATTACTGCATGTGAGAGTATGGGTTGCAGGATCTACATCTATACGAGCCTAGACACATTCGCGCCTTCATTCGCACCCACACTCAATTCATCATACGCTCGCACTACACATCTAACAACAAGTATACTGTCTTGGGCCAGTGATCACCTCAACAAGAGAAAAAGACAGTTACAGGCACTTATTGAGGGTATTTTTTTTCTAAACTCTGTACCCTATGATTTTATTGATTTATCGATGTTATAAGCAGTTTATGTGATAATAAACGTAACAAAACTTAATTACTTGTGCTGGTAGCTCAGCCCAAACCCATATTCCATTTTCCATAGCTTTCACGTTTGTACGTCTTGTTGTCACATGACGGTGTGTGTGTGTGTGTGCGTAGTTAAAAGTATATGTTTTGTGTACTGAGAGTAGTGCTGTCTGTGAATAAATTACAGTCGTAAAGATAGGCTGGACTAGATTATCTTCTCATTCCAGTGACAGATTCTACCCTTAAACTATTCACTCGTGAACTCTATTTCTCATACTTAATTCTCTCTGAGTCACCACTTTTCCCAGTCTATCCAGAAGGATCAAATCTATATCTACAACCTATCAAAATTTACGACACTCAGCTAGAGTTAAGTTTCTTGTAAAATAGGCGAAAGCAACAGACTGTTGAAAAATACTCACCTACGTCTCCGCGACAAAAACTTTTATCTAAATTTCATCAAATTTTCCATTTTTATTTTAACTGTTAAAGACTAATGCATTTTTAAAATTGTTACATGTTGTTTTAAAACTAAACAAGCATAGTCGCTCCAGTTTTTTTTTTTAATGTATGAAAGCAAACGTATGAGGCAGAATATTATATATATATATATATATATATATATATATATATATATATATATATATATATATATATATATATATATATATATATATATATATATATATATATATATTTACCGCTAAACAGAGCTATTACTTATAAGAGGAATTTCGTTGGATTACACCAACTGGGGGCTTGAACGAGCTAAACCATTGCTTAAATCCTTCACAAAAGACGACGGACCAGATGAAATGCGTTAACAATTGTTCAGCCCAATGCAACATTGTTCATGACTTCTGGAAATATTTTGTGAAACCTCCCTTAAGGTAAAAGTGTCATTAACCTTCTACCTACATCTCTGCCAAGAGTAATCTTGGGCGCAGGTAGATACCTTGGACGCCAGTATTGGATACTCTTGGGTTTTGGTCACTGTAGGACCACTACTGCAAAGCAGGGGAGGCAATCCGTTACATATGCCACCCGACATGGGACTTGAAGAACATATATTTTACGTGTAAAATTAGAAAACTTAATAAAGTTCAGAAAAGCGCACACTGGGTTAAAGTAAGAATAACATGGAGGTTAGTGTTAGAGTTGTAATTAGCCCAAACCTATTTCTTCTCACTTTACCGAACACTACCCGGTTAAACGTAGGGAACAAATTAGGCTAATTCTGTTTCCATGTCTGTACTCGTAACATAGTTACTAAGTAAGCTTACTAGTTAGCTTAATAAATTATCTCTTTAACGCAGATAAGGCATCTTCCAAATATGGCGTCACGGAGTGTGGGTCAGGGGGGTCCAAATTTGGTGACGAAGTGTGCCGATAGGGGATAGGGAGGTTAAGAAATACGATTGAGGATCCTTTCATTCATAAATGATGTCGTAACAAAAAATACTTTGAAACCCCCATCCTCAAAGTTTATTATTTATCCTCAATAGCTAACAACTCCCTTGAGGACAATTTATATTATTATAATCTTCAGTTTTTAAACTCTTGAATTTTTGTGGATTAGCTCTCAAGTTTATCATTATAGTCCAGTATTCGGTTCTTCATAGAATGTTTGATGTTGTCCTCCCAGCGAACTCTGAGTCGTCCTGGAGGCCTGGAACCCTTGCTATTGGTTTCCCATGTTTGTTAATATGATATAAGTAAATAAATGTCAGAACAGTTCAAAACCTAAATTACGAGTACTTCCGTTAAATAATACTACCTACGTTTAATTCAAGAATATCATGAAGTTCCGTGTAGTTCCCAGGGGTATAGGACGTCTGCTACCTCAGACATGTCTTGCTAGGCTTCTTATATGAGATTGTGCATAGAATTGGCAACCTCTTCATGTCAAACCAGGTGCTACAGACAAACACGGCTACAAGAGTGTGTGAATACACGTATGTGCAGGCGCGCTACAAGGACGGACACAAGCTGCAGTTATGGCTCTGCTCCGAGGGTAATGAGAAGGAAAAGAATGATAATAATGAGTGATGATGTAGTCGCTATCACAGTACAACCTCGTAAACTGGCAGTACAACCTCGTAAACTGGCAGTACAACCTCGTAAACTGGCAGTACAACCTCGTAAACTGGCAGTACAACCTCGTAAACTGGCAGTACAACCTCGTAAACTGACAGTACATTCTCGTAAACTGGCAGTACAACTTCGTAAACTGGCAGTACAACCTCTAAACTGGCAGTACAACCTCGTAAACTGGCAGTACAACCTCGTAAACTGACAGCACAACCTCGTAAACTGGCAGTACAACCTCGTAAACTGGGAGTACAACCTCGTAAACTGGCAGTACAACCTCGTAAACTGGCAGTACAACCTCGTAAACTGGCAGTACAACCTCGTAAACTGACAGTACATTCTCGTAAACTGGCAGTACAACTTCGTAAACTGGCAGTACAACCTCGTAAACTGGCATTACAACCTCGTAAACTGGCAGTACAACCTCGTAAACTGACAATACAACCTCGTAAACTGGCAGTACAACCTCGTAAACTGGCAGTAAAACCTCGTAAACTGGTAAAAATACAAGTATAACATTAGTGTATCTGAGCTTCACGCCCCGTGTTGTTCCGGGGGTCTGAAGAAACAAAGACATTTTTTAATAAGACTACGGTACCCCCGGGCATCTCGTACAAGGCTACTAATAAAAGATTGTGCATAGAGTTGTCAACCTCAACATGTAAAAACCAGTTGCTATATAAAACACCGCTGCCAGAGCATGTGAATGCTTGGTGCTGGCTTCCTGGAATGGGGACAGCCGGAGGGGTTTCTCCATGTTCCGTAGGCAATCATAATAATGACGATGATGAATATAATTTAAATTCAGCCAGTCAGTCAATAACCGTTAGCTCCCCATGGAACATAGGCCATCAACAAACACATGCTAAGTCCTCCTGTCACGTGCTAAGTCCTCCTGTCACGTGCCATCAGCTCAAGTTCTGTCCACGTCTTCTTCATTTTCATTTCTGTATCCAGCTCTCTTCTCCGTGTGTTTTTTGGTCTACCTCTGCCTCTCTGTCCCTGGGAATTCCAGAACAAGGACTGACTTGTAATGCTATCAACAGGTTTTTTTCAATGTGTGTCCTATCCATCGCCAGCGTCTTCTTCTCAACTCTTGTTCCACTGGCACTTGTCTGGTTCTTGTTATCAGTTCCACATTGGTGACCTTGTCATACCATTTCCATTCTTCTGTTCTACGAGAGCACCCATTTATGAATGTCTGTGCTTTTTTTTTTTTTTTTGGTTATTGTTTTTGTTTTTCTCCATGTTTCAGAAGCATACAATAGGACTGACTTACCATGTATGTTGGCATTGATTTCAATTGATCTCCATACGTTTCCCAGTGCAATGAAAGCTTCTTTTGCTTTTTTGTATTTTTATTTTGATATCAATGTCTGTCTTCAACTTTGTCTATATTGCTGCCAAGATATGTGTACGATTCTACATCTTGTAGTGGTGTTTCTTCAAGTTCAACCTTGTTATCATTTCTTGCATTTATTCTCATTATCTTTGTCTTTTCCCTCTGTATTTTCAGATCCACTTGTTGTGACCTCTCATCGAGTTTTTTCATTTTGTCTTGCGCCTGTTTGCGGTTATGGGACCTTTAATGCAACCTGTAAAAAGTGTCAGAAAGGTAATTTAATTACGGTTTTATGTAATGAGAGTGATTCATTAATTGTAATCAATTTTCTTTCTCTTTTTTTAAAATAAAAGAATCAAGTCTATGCTTGACAGAATGACTTCAATCGAAGAGAAAGTAAATTGTTTGCTGTGGCTGGCCGAGTTAAAGTCTGTAACTGCAGTACAAAGAAGATTTACAACCCAACAGACTAAAGATAAACCACACGTTGAACCACACATACTGTTTAAAGAAACAGGTTCCATCAACGACAAACCACGATCTGGAAGGCCTGATGTAAGTACGAAAAGCGTGACATCTGTAGAACAAGTCCATGGAAATCAATAATACCAGCATCTTTGGAACTAAGTATTCCAGAATCAACAGTGCGTTAAATTCTCAGAGTGAAACTGCATACACGAGTCTACATGATTCAAGTTCACCAAATGTTGCTGGAAGAGAATTATTGCGCACGATCAGTTCTCTGCCACCACGTTAGTGAAGCTGTTAAGAATGATGCTTCATTTATGGACAATTGAATGTTTTTAGGTGAAGCTACATTTCACATCAGTGGTAAGGTCAACAGACATGAATGCCATATTTGGGGCATTGAGAAGCCACAAGAAGTGGGGAACATGAAAGAGATTCCCCAAAAATCAATGTCTGATGTGCAGTAGGGAAGGCATTCATATTTAGGTCATTCTTTTTTTAAATGACCCGTTGTTAAGTTGAGACTTATCTGGAAATGGTGCAGAGTTACTTTACTCCTAAACTAACACGTTTATGACTTATAAGCGATACAGTGTTTCAGCAAGATGGTGCACCTTGTCGCCTTGCATGCAGTGTTAGGCAGTTTCTGAATGAAGTCCTTCCGGACAGAAGGATTGGAAGAAGTGGCCCAATCCTCTGGCCATAACGCTTATCGGATTTGTTCCCATTGGACTCTTTTTCCATGGGGGGACCTAAAGACTGTTGTGTATTCAACAAACCTCGCTCCTTGGGCGAACTTCGTACTGGGATAACTAATGTGATTATTGGCATTACTGAAAACCAACTGCACAACGTGTTTGTATAACTTCAGAATCGTATCTCACTTTGTATACCTAGTAATGGTGAACATGTTGAGATGTAACAATTCCAAGAGTAAATGCATATTGAACTTTAATATATTATTTTACTAACACTTTTTACAGATTGATTTTATCACCTATAGAACAGAACTTATGACTATTCGAAACTGCGCACCGATTTTATAATGACCCTGTAACATATTATTGTAACTGAGCGTCACAAAAAAAAAAACGTTGATATGGTTGGACTGGGTCCAATGTTTGATAGGGCCGGGTCGGATGGGTGTCGTAGATTTCCGATAGGAGAATTAAGACTAGGTTTGGTCCCTTCTGAATAGGTTTGAATAGGTGATAGACTCAGTGAGAGTTAGTGAAAGGTAATAGAATTTCCACACACGTGAGATGATAGATTTTGATATAGTGGCTGTCTCTGAAAGCGAAAAGAATTCTTCTCTCTCTCACCTATCTTCTACAACAGTTGTTACAGCGTCAGACAGACTACACCAATATACATATTACGTATATTTCTATCACTCACAGGCACGCACATACACGTGACGACAGGTAAACACACAGACGTGGGAAAACTATAACAATGATATATATATTATCTAGAACGAGCTGACCAAACACGATTATTAAGTTCAAGAGCGATTTTATTATCAGGAAAAATCGGCTCACAACATCAAAGAAAGTACATCAAGGAAAATACATATACACATAGTCATAAAAATTCAAGGAAATGTTGCAAGGATGATAGCCCCGTTATGGTGTTACCTCTAGGTTTAGCCCGGCCCCGTTAAGAGAACAGATGATGGCGCCCGAGTCACAGATACATAGGGTTTGAGTCTAAGAGTTTTCTTTGTTTTATCTCGTAATTATATGCACAGAGTTTGAAAAAAATCTGATTTAACCTAAGACAAAACACAAGAACTCTAGCCTTAGCAACAAATTATGCAGATTGAAAAAAAATTAGGACAGCAACAGGGTGTCAAAGATAAAATAGTGAAAAATATCACTCAAACCAGCGTACACTCATTCATTCCGCCATGGCTTCTCATACTTGTACTCACGACTTTGCTTGCTGCCTCTTGGAACACATTGATTTTAGATCTTTACACAGACTCAAAAAAATGCAGTCTTCTGCCAAGAAGTCCCCAGTTCCAAAAGACGTATTTAACTCGGAGTCTCCGGGAACGACTACTTGGGTGTGCAAATTTGTCACACCACAGATTTGTCCACAAGATATAATCTAGTCGGGAAATGATTGTTAATATTCACGCCACCAGGCAGCAAATTATATAGAGTTTCTAGAAGAAATTAAGTGCTGGCTCCAAGGTCCAGTATTTATCATTACAGTCTTTGAAAACCCGTTATAGGGATATTAGTATTTCTGTCTAACTTGCACCGTCAGATCAGTGTTACTTGAGAAAACCCACGTGGTTCAAAATAAGGACTGTCTATTTCTTCACAAGTATGGAAACTACTACTAGGTGCTGGTAAAGTTAGGGTCACCCCAAAACTTTCACTGTGTGGAGGAAAAATAACACATATAATATAATAAACAGAATCTGTACTGGTTAAAACTTACATTTAAACTTGCAAGCAGAGAGCTTTGCTTATCATTTAAACTTCCCGTGACGTAAGTTATATTTAAAAATCAGCAATCCTCATAAATTAAGAACACGTGCGTATTCCGTCACCATTCATGAGGCTGGATTCTAGAGTTTATACGTTAGTTTAGAAAAATACACTCGACTGAGTATTAGCAGTTAAATTAAATTTATAAATAGCTACAATTGCCGTTATAAGCTAGAAATTTTAATTTTATTCTGCTTTCCACTGAATGCTTCCCTAGAAAATATAATAGCCTACCACTTTATTTCTCTTCTGCGCTAAAGAAATAGATTAAAATGAATTAAGCGATTTAACACTTTAACACTCACAAAATCTATATATATCTATCATATTAATTACCTCAACCACAGAATTACAGGTAGTCGCACAACTTAAGAATAAAAATGCTGAAAATATTTCTGGAAGTCTAGAAGTTCGACAAATTGCCGAAACAAACTGAGATCTTCGCTAACAGCTATTCTGTTTTCGAGCGACCTATCTACTGTGGAGTCTATGAGCGAGAATGAAATTAAAGTTTCAAACTTGGCCAATATCTTAAAATCAGACAAAGGGCCCAAACTTATTTCGCCAAGCGAAATTATCTCCCCTACTCCCAACATTTACGTCCGCTTAACGCGTGTCGTAACTGTCACCTACTGACCACGATGTACGCGTGTCAGTTTCAAATCCCAGACAGCCTGACTCCATTTCAGGGCAGTTTTCACACTACAGCTGACCATGGCCCACCGTGAGCGTCGTGTCAGTTTGGGATTTTCCAGACAAATGTCTGGATACTGACCGGTGCAGATGTAAAGTATCACACCTCACCGGGACTAATGCCGAGAAGAAGCTCGCGCGCTCGGTGAGAATGTAGACGATTTGCTACGTCCTATGTTCAGCGAACCGACTTATCACGCCTTCTGACGCCCTGCAGCCCTGACATCTACGTAATATCGTCCTAGCGCGATTCTCAGTTTTGAGAAAGAAACAGGTAAAGTTTGCGAATTATATGAAAATAATATTCGCAAAACGAATGGATGAAAAATATACGGGAAAAATGAAATACAGAGATAATAAAAGAGAGAATTTGGGTGAACGAATAGGAAGAAGATGTAGGAAATTAAATGAATATAAACCCTACGTGACAGAGCCTCCCCCCTTTAAGATATGGAAGCACTCCATGTCTACGTTATGGAGTTTAATTTCCTATAACCGTAGCTTCGGGGTGTCTGTCCTCTTCCCTCTCATCTTCCCCCTCCATCTCTGTCCAATTCCTACTCAAGTCCACTCCTCAAAGTTTCCTTCCCCCGGAATGTCTCCCATGCGCGCTTGAAAGAGCGTCGCCGCTTCTGACATTTTTGAAAGATTTCCTGTGATAGCGGTGGAATATCCCTGCCACTATCATCATCTTCGTCAGTTTTGGCGATCGTCAGGAGATGGTCGGAGGTTGGCACTGGTTTTTCCAAGTATCTCTTTAAGAGATTTAAATGGAAAACCTTCTCCTTTCCTTCAATAGAGATCTGGTAGTTAGCCTTAGAAATCTTTTTCAGGACGGTAAACGGCCCTTGCCATCCGATCTTCAGTTGGTTGTTCTCGGTAGGGAGCAACACCAAAACTTTCTCTCCTGCTTCCAGTTCTCTCTCTTCCGCGACTTTCCTGTATCGGTTAGCGTGCTTTGTGCGAGCTCGCTTAAAGTTAGTCGTTGCTAGGTCCCACCCTAGTTTCAACCTTTCCTTTAAAACCGACACATATTTACTTGCTGAGACGACTGTCTCATCCGCCTTCTCGTCTGTCAGAGACTGAAGTAAGGCTTCAAGCGGGCCCTTAATGGGTCTGCCAAATAAGAGTGTAGCTGGCGGAAATCCTGTGGAAGTATGAGGAGATTCTCTGTAGCCAAATAATGCTGCAGGAATACAGAGATCCCAATCTTCAGGTTTCACTTGTGCCAGCTTACTTAGCATCATGGTGAGGTTTCCATTAGCACGTTCCACGAGCCCATTTCCCGCCGGAGTATATGGCTTAGTGTGGATGTGTTGGGTCCTCAAGATCTTAACGATCTCATCCATCAACAGGTTTCGGTATGGAGATCCAGTATCCGTCAACACTTGCTGAGGGAATCCCAACCGAGTGAAAATCTGCACGAGGGCTTCTGCGACATGCTTGGCATCTGCGCATGTTAGCGGGATAGCTTCTGCCCATAAAGTGCATGTATCGACTAAGGTCAGGATGAACCTGTTCCTTCTTTTAGTCCTTTCGAAAGGCCCTAAAATGTCGATCACAACCCGTTCGAATGGTGTTCCCATTATTGGCATTTCACCCATGTGGACTGGGGGTGTCCGTTGCTTGGGTGGTACACGTTGGCACTGGGCACAGGATTTGACATATCTGATAATATCAGTATTTACTCCTGGCCACCAATAATGAGTGGTTATACGTTGGTTTGTGGCGTTCTGTCCCATATGTCCGCTAAAGGGAAGAGAGTGCCCCATTTCTAGGATTTGGCTTCTGTACTGTTTCGGTACTAGGAGCTGGTTGTAACCTTGGTCAGGCTTGCCCGTTCTCCGATAAAGTACGCCATCCTCAGAAAAAATGTCCCCGTGCTGTTTGGGTTCCTTAGCCATGGGCAGTTTCCTAAAGCAGGGTGCCAAAGTAGGGTCCTTGTATTGCGCTTCTTTAAGTTCCATAGGTAACAAATTTGGCGCAGGCTCCCGTTCCTTCTTGGTTTGCCCTCTTGTAGTTACTGCTGCCACAATCGGCTCTTCCGGTTTCCCAATACACACGTATCTCCCGCCAAGTATGACTGGGTAGATGGGATCATCCATAACAGCCGCTTTGATCACACCTCTGACAAAGTCAGAGTGTATCTCCACCAATGCGATGGGAAGCGCTGTAGGTGCATCACTCTTACGAACTCCACAAAGTTTGACGGTCTCTCCTGTCTCTTGACCGGGTTTAACCAGCTTTCTGGCAACAATGCAATCATAAGAAAGCCCCGTGTCAAATAAGCAAGAAGTTTGAGAACCGTTCAAAATAACAATACCTCGCGTTGAGGGTCTATCCCCAAGAGGTTGGGAATCACTGTCAATAATTACGCCTTGCGAGACTGTTAATAAGCATCCGATGCGTTTAGGCTCGGTGTGCTCGGTCTGATCATATGTCCCGTGCTCAGGGGTTCTCCCTTTGCCACCTTGTCCTTTCTGGCTACGCTGCCATGTAGGGCGGTCGGGTTGATCAGACTGTTTGGGGTGGTTGGGGTACTTGTTCTTGTAGAACTTGGATTTTTCAGGAGGGGGGTTTTGAGGTCCAGTTTCTCTGTGGTTGTTTTGGTTAGAAGCCTGAGAAGATTGCTCTAGGTTATGTTTTCGAAAATGCTCCTCTGTCGGTTTCCGCTTTGTGGCCGGTAGTTCAGCCAGCGCATTGTGATAACGCTCAGACTTTTCCAAAATGTCTTCAAGTTTTTCTGCCCCCTGCTCAGCGAGAAATCTCCGGGTATCAGCAGACAAAGTGTTCTTTATTTGTTCAGTTAGAACAAGTTCCTCAAGACCTTCATAGGTAGAGGGGAGCTGCGAAAGCTCAAGGCACTTTGTTAGATATCCCTTAAGACGAGATGAGAACTGGTGAAAAGTTTCAGAATTCTCTTTCCGGCTGTTGCGAAACAGTTGCAAAAACTTGCGAGCGTTCATTTCAAAGCGCTCCAGTAACGCTTTCTTCAACACATCGTAGTCGTCTTGTTGGCTACTTTCCAGCTTAGAATAAACATCATAAGCAGAACCTTTTAGGGCCTGGGAAAGTTTCATATTCCAACGCGACCTCTCTAACCCGTACAGAGTTGCAATTTTCTCAAATTTTTCTAACCATGTGTCAATCTTCTCATTTGGACAAGGAAAAGATTCAAGAGTGAAAGACATAGCATTTAGTTGAAGGGATTGAGTGTTAGCAGGGTCAGTTAAGGAAGAATGAGGAGAAGACTCTCCATTGCTGGAGGTAGAGGCAGCACCACGACTTTGGAACTCAAGAGTTTTAAGCGCCAACTCGTGCTGTCTCTGTTCCCTCTCCTTCTCGTGCTGTCTCTCCTTCTCTCTTTCCTCATGCTGCATCCTGCGAATTTCCATTTCCTCGTCCATTTTCTTCTGCTGTAAAGCTTCGGCTGCTTCTTCTTTCCTCCTAGCTTCTTCTTTTTCCTCTTTAGCTTCAGCTGCTTTCCTCTCCGCATCATATCTCTCAAGTTCGTCTCTGACAAAAGCTTTCGCTTCCTCTCCTTCCAGTCCCTCCTCTCTCGCTTCGTCCCTGAGAAATTGTCTAAGCTTTGCCCTCTCGGCCATATTATGTCAGTGACTGAGACTAGTGGAGAACGAAATTAGGAAAAAAGGATACACTGGTTCCTACCACTTACGAGAAAAAAAATTACCAAAAATCAAAAGATGATATATTTAACCCTGGGATACCTCCTCCAAAAAAAAATCTAACTATCGCTGCTATTATCGGCAATAAAGCACTCAATGCAAAACACGACTACGCCAAATAAATGGTAGTTAAGATTACAACTGAAAAATAAGTTGCTACAGTGGAAAAGCAAAAGAATATTGCAAAAATTAAAGAGAAAAATAATCCCTTAATTTTTAAAAAAATCCACTATAAGTTCGCCCCTGAAGTCAGATCGGGTAAGGGAGGGAATTAATCTGGACAAAAAGTCCGAAACACACTCCTTAACTTAGTTCAAACGCCGTTCTGCCTCAGTACCCAGTGAATGTTATACACTCACCACTTTACCAGCATTTAGTATTACAATCAGCAGTTAACATATATCCCGACAAAATCAACCTGTAACCAAAATGTATATTATTCAAAGATGCTGTGGAAAAAAAAAAAAAAAAAAAAACTTATTAGTTTGTGTGGTCAGCACGCCCGTAAACAGATCGCTAGTCTAGGGGGTAATTATTTAAAGATATAACAACTCACAAGACATCACACTCTTACTCTATATCAGAATACAGAATCTTAAGTTCAAAATCCAGATAGACGAGTCCACGTTTGTCGTACTCGTCTTCCTATTCTAAGTTCAAAGACCGGAAACGAGCCCTCATTTGTCGTAGATTTCCGATAGGAGAATTAAGACTAGGTTTGGTCCCTTCTGAATAGGTTTGAATAGGTGATAGACTCAGTGAGAGTTAGTGAAAGGTAATAGAATTTCCACACACGTGAGATGATAGATTTTGATATAGTGGCTGTCTCTGAAAGCGAAAAGAATTCTTCTCTCTCTCACCTATCTTCTACAACAGTTGTTACAGCGTCAGACAGACTACACCAATATACATATTACGTATATTTCTATCACTCACAGGCACGCACATACACGTGACGACAGGTAAACACACAGACGTGGGAAAACTATAACAATGATATATATATTATCTAGAACGAGCTGACCAAACACGATTATTAAGTTCAAGAGCGATTTTATTATCAGGAAAAATCGGCTCACAACATCAAAGAAAGTACATCAAGGAAAATACATATACACATAGTCATAAAAAAATCAAGGAAATGTTGCAAGGATGATAGCCCCGTTATGGTGTTAACTCTAGGTTTAGCCCGGCCCCGTTAAGAGAACAGATGATGGCGCCCGAGTCACAGATACATAGGGTTTGAGTCTAAGAGTTTTCTTTGTTTTATCTCGTAATTATATGCACAGAGTTTGAAAAAAATCTGATTTAACCTAAGACAAAAAACACAAGAACTCTAGCCTTAGCAACAAATTATGCAGATTGAAAAAAAATTAGGACAGCAACAGGGTGTCAAAGATAAAATAGTGAAAAAATATCACTCAAACCAGCGTACACTCATTCATTCCGCCATGGCTTCTCATACTTGTACTCACGACTTTGCTTGCTGCCTCTTGGAACACATTGATTTTAGATCTTTACACAGACTCAAAAAAAATGCAGTCTTCTGCCAAGAAGTCCCCAGTTCCAAAAGACGTATTTAACTCGGAGTCTCCGGGAACGACTACTTGGGTGTGCAAATTTGTTCAAATGTCTGATTAAGTCACCTAACAATTATTCCAGGCGCGGGAGTTAGCAGAGCACAGTGTCAATAGCGTAGGTTTCTAAAAAATGATGAATGTCAGGTCGGTGCCTTCCCTCAGTATAGGATTCACTTTAGTCACACCACAGATTTGTCCACAAGATATAATCTAGTCGGGAAATGATTGTTAATATTCACGCCACCAGGCAGCAAATTATATAGAGTTTCTAGAAGAAATTAAGTGCTGGCTCCAAGGTCCAGTATTTATCATTACAGTCTTTGAAAACCCGTTATAGGGATATTAGTATTTCTGTCTAACTTGCACCGTCAGATCAGTGTTACTTGAGAAAACCCACGTGGTTCAAAATAAGGACTGTCTATTTCTTCACAAGTATGGAAACTACTACTAGGTGCTGGTAAAGTTAGGGTCACCCCAAAACTTTCACTGTGTGGAGGAAAAATAACACATATAATATAATAAACAGAATCTGTACTGGTTAAAACTTACATTTAAACTTGCAAGCAGAGAGCTTTGCTTATCATTTAAACTTCCCGTGACGTAAGTTATATTTAAAAATCAGCAATCCTCATAAATTAAGAACACGTGCGTATTCCGTCACCATTCATGAGGCTGGATTCTAGAGTTTATACGTTAGTTTAGAAAAATCCACTCGACTGAGTATTAGCAGTTAAATTAAATTTATAAATAGCTACAATTGCCGTTATAAGCTAGAAATTTTAATTTTATTCTGCTTTCCACTGAATGCTTCCCTAGAAAATATAATAGCCTACCACTTTATTTCTCTTCTGCGCTAAAGAAATAGATTAAAATGAATTAAGCGATTTAACACTTTAACACTCACAAAATCTATATATCTATCATATTAATTACCTCAACCACAGAATTACAGGTAGTCGCACAACTTAAGAATAAAAATGCTGAAAATATTTCTGGAAGTCTAGAAGTTCGACAAATTGCCGAAACAAACTGAGATCTTCGCTAACAGCTATTCTGTTTTCGAGCGACCTATCTACTGTGGAGTCTATGAGCGAGAATGAAATTAAAGTTTCAAACTTGGCCAATATCTTAAAATCAGACAAAGGGCCCAAACTTATTTCGCCAAGCGAAATTATCTCCCCTACTCCCAACATTTACGTCCGCTTAACGCGTGTCGTAACTGTCACCTACTGACCACGATGTACGCGTGTCAGTTTCAAATCCCAGACAGCCTGACTCCATTTCAGGGCAGTTTTCACACTACAGCTGACCATGGCCCACCGTGAGCGTCGTGTCAGTTTGGGATTTTCCAGACAAATGTCTGGATACTGACCGGTGCAGATGTAAAGTATCACACCTCACCGGGACTAATGCCGAGAAGAAGCTCGCGCGCTCGGTGAGAATGTAGACGATTTGCTACGTCCTATGTTCAGCGAACCGACTTATCACGCCTTCTGACGCCCTGCAGCCCTGACATCTACGTAATATCGTCCGAGCGAGATTCTCAGTTTTGAGAAAGAAACAGGTAAAGTTTGCGAATTATATGAAAATAATATTCGCAAAACGAATGGATGAAAAATATACGGGAAAAATGAAATACAGAGATAATAAAAGAGAGAATTTTGGGTGAACGAATAGGAAGAAGATGTAGGAAATTAAATGAATATAAACCCTACGTGACAATGGGTTATATTTAAAATAAGACCCACTGACACCTTTAGTGATACCATAGTAGGTTCGTTAGTGAATCCATGTGAATCTGTGCGTAGGTAATAGTTACACAGTTTTTCATATAATAACGAACAAGTAAACCAGCCAAAATAATGACGGGGGAAGAATTAAAGCTAACACCTCAACTTTTCAGCATCTGTACTACTTAGAAGACGGAGGATCTTGCTTAGGACTCATTGTTTTGATTCTGAACGAATTCCGTTTAAATATTTGCTATGAAAAGACGTCAGATCATGCCGGGAGAATAGGCTCTGGGGCAGGTCAACTAGTTTAAATACCTCACTGTTGTAATAGACGGGAGAGCAAGCATCAAAGAAGAGTTGGCTACCCGAAGAGGAGCAGCTGGGAGACTTTTTCATGCCATAAACCTAGGATTCCTTAGCAAAAGAGAAAGTGGCGAGAAGACTAAGATGGCTGTATACCGCTCCACCAATGCCTCAGTCTTGACCTACGGTTATGAACCGTGAGCAATGACTACAGCCCACAAGAGCCAGCTTCAAACCTCAGAAATCAGGTATTTCAGGAAGATGGTCCAAGTGAAAAGAAGGGACAAGGTCCACAATCAGACGATGTTGCCATAGCATCGAAACCCAGCCCCTACAGATTCGAGTGAAAGAGTCCCAGTAGCGATGGTTTATCCATGTCTACAGAATGGGCGAAGATCAGCTACCACTACAAACACGGGAAACTAAGAGCTAAGGATCAAGACCTCCAGGACGATCCAGAGCTCGCAGAAACAACATCAGAAAAAAAATATGTGCATATTAAATGTTTATGTGTTTGCTTTTAAATGCAATTAAACAAAGCATATTGTATACAAAATTTACTTTTGTACATTTAAAATTAGTTTGTATTTAAAATTTTAAAAAAACGTTCTCTAATCATCGACAGTTTTTTTCCTTTAATCAAGCATTACAGTGGGATTTCATATTTATGATTGTTAAGTCTTTTATGCGGTCTTGATCACTGGCGATAAGGATGCTGAAGCATTCCAGGTCCATAATGCCTCAGATAAATGGACTTTTCTCTATAAGACTACCAGGAGCATTTCTAAAAGTATATCAATATTAAACTGCAAGGCCAAGAAGAAAGACAGATTAAAATGTATGTTACGCTCCCAGGTCAACGCACACAGTACTATGATGTGTGGATGCGACACAGGGTAAATCTATGTCCTTTGAGAAAAGACCAGACGGCAACTTTTGAACAAAAATTCCAACAAGGAAAAAATACAAAGACATTTCCACTCAGACAGGTTGACCATTCAACCACTTCCCCTGGTCCCAGCAGCATCTTTGACAACATAAGCAACCTTATGATGTCAGAGTCCAACTCGGGCTATACAAATAATAAGTACTGAGGTAGTCGATAACAAGAGACAGCGAAAGAGAAATTAGCCCAAACAAGGACAAATCGGGGAACACACACCTTTATTCACAGTCCACAATAGAGACTAATTCAACTGAGTTAAACAAACAACACGACTCCAAGTGGCATAGATCCAGATACGCTATTCCTGGAAAGCATTCCCCCGCCTTGGGTGACTTCAACAGTTGAAGACGACTATGCACAATGAATACTTTATTTACCACACCGTTGTTACACAGAAGACACGAAAGGACAGACAGAAAACGTGTGAATTTTATGACTGTACCTCTGTTTATCATTATGTGTTTCCAATCACGTTTATCGCGCACTCACTAACATGAGTGAATGCCATGTCTACTATTATATATATATATATATATCATGATAAATTTGTTTTTAATACTTTGTGAGCTTAGTATTCAATGAAACGCAGAAAATTATTTTATTTAAAAAAAATAACAATAAGAATAATTATTCTTGTCACCGCCCATTATAACGTGGGTTATGACTCTTAATGTAAGAAGTCTCAAAAACAAAACAGATAAAATTACAACTTTAATACATACATAAAAAGAGACTTTTTTTTCTTTTACACAAAAAACCCTTATTAATGTCGAAATACAAGCTAACCACATTACAATGCTAATAGGTTTATGAAACGCACATTTTAGCTTAGGAACATCACACACAGGAGTAGCTATCTTACAGACTTCAGATCAATGGGAAGTAATAACACAGAAAAACAAAGACAGAAAAGGTAGATATGCAACAGCACAAATAAGTTCAAATGATCACACACATTCACACACCTAAATAAACGTTTGTGCTCCAGCGGTCAGAGTACAACAACCATACTTTAACCAAAAACTGTCAGATTCCGTAACTCAACAGTACATAAGAAACCGAATCATAATTGGTTGGAGACTTTAACTAAGTCTTACATGAGCTAGATAAAATACCAGGACAATCCCAAACTGGAAACAACCGGATGAAGAAGAATATAAGAAAACAGACATACTACAAACACCTTAGATCAGTGGTTCGCAAACTGTTTTCTCTGGGCCACACTTTCGGAATGAAAATTTTCTCCCACTACATCGAATTTTTAATGATCAGAAATACCTTCAAAAACAAAAAAATCAACTCCTAGCAGTGCTTTATTCATAAAACAGAACACAACTACTTTGTAAAATGATCATGAGACATCCAGAAAGTATAAAACAATACAGCTACATCAAAATATGATTCTTTCACTCAATATTCAAATTCAATGAGAGGTGTGAGCTTGTTTTTGTTGTGTAATCTCATTTATGTTAGGTCTTATTTGAGACAAACAAACTCTCATCTCCTCATCAACACAAAGAAGATTTTCTCTTGTCTGGTCTTTGGGATTTGTCAGAGCTGAAAGTCCCTGTTCACAACAATATGTCGTGGAGAACTGTATCTACTTGATATAAAATAAATTTTGTTACTGAATAAAATATGAAACGTTCTGGAAAATTCGATGATTCTCTTTAACATATATTTCCCTTATTATATCACAGATAACACAAAAAATAGGAAAATGACTTTCATATTTATTTTTGGCATATAAATTTTGTGAAAATCTCTCTAAATCCTAGATTGCTTTTGAATCTTCAGGGCACACCTGCCATTCTTACGCCACACCGTTTGGGAACAACTGCTTTAGATGAACTTGATTTAACAGACGCATACAGAAAAAGATACCCAACACGAACAGAAACAACATTCACTGACAGAACACGCCCCTTGGAAGTTAAACTAGGTTAGACAGATTATATATATAGTAGTCACACTATCAAAAAGATAAAACTTACAGGGCATACCAACAAATTCTCTGATCACAAAGCCGTCCTTTTAACAGCTGACGTCTCAGACACAAATGCAGTCATAAGACAGACACACATGGATACAGATTATAAAACGTTAGATAGGAAGTCGTTCCAGAACGACCAGCTATGTGCCGGAACAAGAAGGAAATAAAGGAAGGTTACTCAAAAGACAGCTGTCAGTTCTTAATTTTACTGGGAGCAACCTCGAATAATAGAAAGCCTGTTCCCAAAAGGCTTGTCGTAAGAGGCAACTAGAGTGGCAACATCAACATGTAAAAATATTGCCAGAGAAACTACCACTTCAAGACCATGTATGTGTCTTGGTACAGGCTTCATACATACAGAGGTGGCCTGATGTTTCATAAGGCACGTAAACGGGGAGTTAGGAGTCCTAAAAAAAAGGCGAGCTCCGCAGAATGCACGCGCAAACTTAAAGGTGCGCTAGCACTTTTATTTTCTGTGTGTGTGTGTGTGTTGTTTTTACCTCTCTAAGATAGCGTCATCGCGTGATAGCTGTTTGTTTAAATAAAGCTGGGGCTGAGAAAAAAGAAAACAGAACGGGAGAGAGGTTTAGAGAGAGAACAAGAGAGAAAGGAAAGAGTGTTCTTCTTACATAATCGCGTAACCTCAATTGGGTAAAGGAGTGTGTGACCTCGTGAGTTCATACACTGGGGATTTATGAAACCAGACCTACAGCTGAAGGCACGGAAACAGTCAGGGTTCAGAACTCTGGCCAATAATGATTGTTTATCAGACGGATACTGTAAAACGAGTGAATTCATTATTATTTAGCAATTATTGAGACAATAATAATTATTGTTATTAGCAAAGATCGACGTCTTTGTCACTATCTTCATCGGTAGTAGTACCAACACTAACTTTATCGTCAGTATTACCACAATCTACATATGTGTTATCAATGTTTTCATCACCAGTAAAACGACGACCAGCTTCCTTACCAACGTTATCATTATCAACTTTTTTTCCCTCTGCTTCTTCAACATTACTTTGATATTCCACAGCTCTTGATTAAAAACCCGCTACCTTCTATCACTGTCTACGTACTCACACACTGAAACCAGTATTGTATATAACACACCTGAGAAGACAGACTAAAATCCGAATGAAACAGGTCCACGAGAATAGACAGGATACCTGGGGCCGAGCTGTCCTTTTATGATTGACATAAATGCATCGCTACCTAATAGAAAATGACATGCCAGAAAAGACACAGTAGAGCTACTAAACAACACACAATCTCAACAATAACTCATACATAGGTTGTTAAAACATCAACGGGAGAGCAATAATACAGTACAGTATATAACCAATTTTAAAAAATCAAGAACTGTATCACACACAATTAAATGTTATTATTTCCCAATGACTTTCCCGGGCTCCGTAAGCGTTTCTTAAGTTAGTTCTTAATAGTAATAACAGAAGAAGGCAGATGTGAAACAGAAATCAAGAAGAGAATAGGAATGGCCAAAGCTACATTCAACAACATGAAACATATACTGACATCCAAACAGTTATCTCACAAATTAAAACTGAGAATCATAAAGTGTTATATATATTCTGCATTTCTGTATGGTGCAGAAACATGGACGATGAATAAGCATTTGGAAGAAAGAATTGAGGCTCTTGAAATGTGGATATATAGAAGAATGGGGCGTATCTCATGGAAAGAGATGAAAACAAATAAGGAGGTCCTAGAAAATCTAGGTATGAAAAGAGAACTAATGAAGGAGGTCAAAGTTCGGCAGCTAAAATACTTTGGCCACATAAAAAGGCATAACACCTTGCAGAAGACCATAACAGAAGGGAGAGTTGAAGGCAAACGTGCAAGGGGAAGACAGCGCTATAAGTGGGAAGATAACATCAAGAGATGGACAGGAAAGAGTCTATCAGAGTGCACCACCAAGACAAGAGACAGAAGACGTTGGAGATCCATTACAGCCAACCTTCGTTGTGGAAATGGCAACTGATGATGATGAAGTTAGTTCTTATCCTTTACAGGACGTGGCAATCAACCCCAGCTTTTATTGGCTTTTTGTGATTTTTCTAGGCAATTTTTTTCATTCAGTAGTTTGCCATTGCTTTCTGAACGGTACGGCGCTTATACCATTGTTAAAGATCCACACAAAGCGATCTGCTACGAAACCGCCTGCAGCAGGTTTCGAACCTGGTATATCTGGATTATGAAACTGCGTGCATATCCATTAGGCCACAGACGCCGTTTCTTAAGAGGCTACTAAAATAAGGTTATGAATGTGGGTGACGTAACAAATATGTTAGAGAAACCAGCGTTTAAGAGATTGAGTTTTATCGTTGACTTCCTCAAGGGCGTCCTTCTATAGGGTTGGCTTCATACTAGTTCAAGAATAAAGATGATGATGGCGGTGGTGGTGATGATAATGATGGTGGTGGTGATGATGATGGTGGTGGTGATGATGGTGGTATGAAGGCGATGATGATGATGGTGATGATGATGGTAATGATGGTGAGGGTGATGGTGGTGGTGATGATGGTGATGATGATGATGATGATGATGATGAAGGTGATGATGATGATTGTGGTGATGATGATGGTGGTGATGATGATGGTGGTGATGATGGTGGTGATGATGATGATGGTGGTGGTGATGAAGGTGGTGGTGATCATGATTATGGTGGTGGTGATGATGATGATGATGATGATGATAATGATGGTGTTGGTGGTGATGACGATAATGATGATAGTGATGGTGGTGATGATGGTGGTGATGATGATGATGATGATGATGATGATGATGATGATGATGATGATGATGATGGTGGTGGTGGTGGTGATGATGGTGATGATGATGATGGTGGTGATGATGGTGGTGATGATGATGGTGGTGAAGATGATGATGATGGTAGTGGTTGTGGTGATGATGGTGGTGGTGGTGATGATGATGATGGTGGTGGTGATGATGATGATGATAGTGGTGGTAGTGGTTGTGATAATGATGATATACTAATGGGGAATCTCTCAGAAGAAAAAGGAAAAATAGCGCTACAGCTCAACCAGGCATGTCGTAACACGTGACTAATATGAGGTTTATTTTTAGCATTTTCTGTTTCATTGACTGTGCCGTTCCATGTTGCTGTTCTTGTCATAACACGTGTTCTCTTTATTTCACATTTGGAATTGTGTGTCTGCAGCATTGCCTTTTTAAAGATGTTCCAGTTGTTTTGCTAATTTCTTGAAGGAAAGTCTCAAAAATCGTTGTCAGGAACCACTACTGCAACAACAAGTATTTTGATACTGTCTTCCTTTAAAAAGAACAGCTGTATTGGTGACTCCCATGCTCTGGAAGGCTCCCTTCAGTTCCCGGGGGTTTCGGATGAGACACAGAAAGAAAACGACTACTACACCTTCACGTATGTCGTACCAGGCTGCTAACATGAGGGTTGGACACAGGACTGGTAACCTTCAGGCATGTCGTACAAGGCTACTAACATGAGGTTGTACACAGGACTGGTAACCTTATCATGTCGTACCAGGCTACTAACATGAGGTTGTACACAGGAGTGGTAACCTTCAGGCATGTCGTACAAGACTACTAACATGAGGGTTGGACACAGGACTGGTAACCTTTAGGCATGTCGTACCAGGCTACTAACATGAGGGTTGGACACATGACTGGTAACCTTCAGGCATGTCGTACAAGACTACTAACATGAGGGTTGGACACAGGACTGGTAACCTTATCATGTCAAACAAATTCCCACAGAAACCACTGCTGCTAGAGCAAGTGACTGCCGGGTACAGGATTCCTGCAGGACGACCAGCTGCATTGGTGGCGCCATGCCCCGTAAGGAGCGCAAAGGAAAATGATGATATGATGAGGATGATGATATGATGATGATATGATGATGATATGATGATGATGATGATATGATGATGATGATATGATGATGATGATATGATGATGATATGATGATGATATGATTAGGATATTATGGTGATATGATGATGATATGATGATGATAGATATGATGATGATATGATGATGATGATGATATGATGATGATATGATGATGATATGATGATGATGATGATGATGATGATGATGATGATGATGATGATGATGATATGATGATGATGATGATGATGATGATGATGATGATGATGATGATGATGATGATGATGATGATGATGATGATGATGATGATGATGATGATGATGATGATGATGATGATGATGATGATGATGATGATGATGATGATGATCCATAAGGACCGATAAATGAGATAAAGATAGTGGTGATGATGATGATGATGATAGTGATGATGATGCTCCATAAGGACCGACAAAAGAGATAGAACAGTAGTGATTATGCTATGCCACTAGTTCCAGAAGCTGTTTCTATACCTCATTTATCGCAGAACTAGTTTATCTGTATCAACGTTTCCAAAAAAACGTCAGGTATAAACCTGAATGTGAGCATTGCTCAATTTGCCAATCAAGCACTTTTTAAACCTCCTGGAACCTCGCGGTCTCTTAACTCAGTGTTTCCCATGCAACTTTTTGTCTTTAAAAAAATAGAAAAAACTTTCTCACGTGCTCTTGACCTAGTTTTTCAGTCACGAGACAAAATTTAATCACATGACGGTATATTTTTTTTCTTGCCAATTCCTTTTTTTTTTAACCCTTCCAGTTTCCTCTTTCGTAACAAAATTGAGTTATCAGAGCTGTTATGTACCAATAACTTCAGCCTAGGAGAGTTGTAAACATTGCTGCTGTTTCATAAGAATTTTTTCTCCACACATGTTCTTGTATATCCTCATAAACCTGGCCTTCACAGACACCCATTCTGTACTCATGACCGGCTTTAAGAAGCGCGGGGCTCAATTTGAAAAGCTTAGACGGAGCCCTGGAAGAGATGATTAAAACCACGTATAAAAACGTTTATTTTTGCCATGTATTATTCACTTTTTATGACTATGTATACAATAACAAAATTACATATTACGTACATTATTCTATATATTGTACTATCAGGTTGGTTAAGATGACGTTTATTGTACACCTTATCTACATGTTTCTAAAACTAATCTTCCTTCTTTTGTTGTCGTTCGATAACATATTTTAATCAGTTAATTCCCTTTAGCTCTGTAAAGAACATAGCCTTTAGCTCTGTAAAGAACATAGCCTTTAGCTCTGTAAAGAACATAGCCTTTAGCTCTGTAAAGAACATTAGCCTTTCAACAAACACATGTCAAATCCTTATGTCCCGTGCCATCCACTCAAGTTTTGTCCATGTTCTCCTCACTGTTTCCACTTCAGTCTCAAGTTCTCTTTTTCGTGTGTTCTTCGGTCTACTCCTGTTACTGCGGAGATTCCAGAACAAGGACTGCCTTGCAATGATATCTACAGGTTTCCTCAGTGTATGGGAGGGGGGCGTCCATATATGACGTCACACAGTTTTTGCCATTTCTTCTTCTTCTTCGTTCACCCACAGACGTCAACTTGAATGTGTTCAAAGACTCTCAGACGTCAACTTGAATATGTTCAAAGACTCTCAGACGTCAACTTGAATATGTTCAAAGACTCTCAGACGTCAACTTGAATATGTTCAAAGACTCTCAGACGTCAACTTGAATATGTTCAAAGACTCTCAGACGTCAACTTGAATATGTTCAAAGAAAGCAGTGGTCAGCCTGAGGTTGTTGATATCTCCGTAGAGCTTTTCTAGGAATGGTACTGGTGATGGCCATATGCGCTTTCTCTGTTCCTGATATGTTGAGCACCTTTGAAGTAGATGTTCGGCAGTCATTTTATCAGTGCCACAGTTACACTCATCGTTAGCTCCTATCTTTAACTTCTTGAACAGATGGTATCGCAGTCTGTTGTAACGTGTGCGAAATCTGAAGATTACCACTTGTTCACTTCTGCTGAGCTGGTAACAAGCATCATTTTTATTGTGGCCTAGATGTTCTGCTTCCTACTTACGCCTGTATCTGTGCTTGATGAAAGTCTTGACCTCTTCATAAGTTATGCTTATGTCAAGTTGAGGTAGATTTCCCCATTCCTTTCCAAATCTATCAGCTTCTTCATTTCCGGGGATGTTGCAGCGAGAACGGATCCACTGTATCACAAATATTTTGAATTATTAACACAGTTTGTGAAGTATTAATCTTAGGTCATCCAGGTCGGCATTATTTTGATTCTTTAGCGTTGCAATCACTGACAGTGAATCTGAGAAGACAGCTTCATGTCTCTCTGAGCTTTCTTCTGTCATTAGGACCTTTGCTGCAGTTTTTAAGGCCTCTGCCTTTGCTCTAAAGTTACTGGAGACTTTTTCTGTTGGAATTCTTAGCTTTTTTGTGTGGCATTGCGTAAGTTCAGAGAGACTCCTCCACCCCCATCTTCTGTTTCATTTATTGCTGATTCATCTGTGCATGCATGGATCCAGGTGTTCTTGGATAATGTTTCTCTATGTATTTTGTGGTTAGGACTCTTCTTTCTGTTGCATTTTGACTGTTCTTTCTTTCAATACCTGGAATGTTTTCTATCATTTCAGGAATGCGCTGTTGTTTCCAAACTGGTAGCTTGTGTGCAATGTCTTCTTCTTCTTCTTTGATCCATAACCGCCAACCGTCAAAGCAGTCAGCGGCCATCACGCCTGGTGGCGTCTTGTAGGGCAGCAACAAATTGATTCCACTTTGCTCGGTCGGCGGCCATCCTTCGTACAATGCCCCAACTGTGGTTCATTAGCTGTTTCCGTAACGTGTGTGATTTTTTTACACAGACAGGGGTGTCGGCCCTGTGCTAAAACCCCCAACCTGGAGGACCAGAGTACCAGCTTTTGTCTGACCCCTACCCATGCAGACCAGTCCAGCATGGTTGAACCTACCAGGAGTAAAACTCCCACTGGCATAGCTCTGGGGATTGTCAGGGTACACAAGCTGCCATACCGCTACATGTGTGCAATGTAGATGGGCATAACTGTTGATATTGCATTGATGGGATATGCTCCCATCTTTGTTTTGACTGTTTAAACAAAGTTACTTCGCTTCAGGCTTCTTCTTCCAAGTCCATTTATTCGCTGGAACATTTGGTGGTCTTACAGCCTCCTGAATTTCTCGGCTTGTTGCTGGGCTCTGATATCTCTACTATCCTGCATTGGCTGGAGGTACGTAATCTTTTCAAACTCTTCGCTAGGTGTTGACTTCATACTCCCCGTTATGATTCTCATTGTTTGGCTTAGGGTTCTGTTCATTTTATCAAAGTTTGACTTAGCTGCACCCCTTGGTTGCCTCCCCTTTGCTCTGCAGTGATGGTCCAACAATGGCTAAAACTTAAAGTATATGATGTGGGTCTTCAAAGATATCTACCTTTTCACAAGATTACTCTTGGCGGAGATACAGAAAGAAGGATGATAATGCTTCTACCTCGAAGGAGCGTTCACAAGATATTTCAGAAGTGATGAAAAGTGCTGAATGTGTCTTTTCATTCCACCATCCCATCTACCTCAGAACTTTACCCTCTCTGAGCATTAATGTTAATCCCAGTGAACGGAAAACATTCATTACATTTATATTGAATATCTTTACATTTGCACTTGTTGAAAAGGTGAATAATATAAAAAGTAAGTACATCAGTTCTATCATCCTCCACTTCCTGCTCCATATGGATCTTGGGACTACCTCTGGTTTTGTTTCTATATGAGAAACCCGCATAAAGCAGTCACCAGCTCTTGCAATTGTGTTTCATGAAACCATCATTCTGTATGCTAAGGTTGCCAGCCTCGTATGACTTGGACATCCATTAGCAATTTTCACATGTTAATAAGTGCAAAATATTGAATTCTAAAATGTACAACTCACCCTAAAATCTAATTAGGAATACTGACTCCTGGCTCAGAGAAATAGTTTAGGCAACTTATTTACGATGCCTCTTACACGTGGTCTGCGGAATTACTTTACACTAGGCTCCCACTCTGACTTTGTGTATTAGATTCCTATGATTCCTGCTGTCCGTATTAATGTAGGTAGAGTTTTCCTGGGATATATATCCACAAGATGCTCAAATAAAGTCCGGTCCGATAAATCGAATTCTAATCCTATTCCTTACTCTGGCTAGCTGGCTGTCTTCTTGACGAGGTGAATTTAACATTGCTCTAAACCGGCGAAAGTGTCAGATTATATTGCAACTTTCGTCCCACGCACGTGGTTGTTACAATCTGACCAAGCTCCAATCATAAGTGTTGTTTATAACATCTAGAATTTCCCAGCCAATTGTATTAAATCACGCATGTTATGATGGTTTTTATCCCAACAATTTACACCGCGTATTTTAAAATATCACTTTAAAATTTAAACCCATGACCTCATCTTCCATATATGGCCCGACTTCTTCCGTTCTCTTAAGAAACCTTTCAAATGACGATTTGCAACATCGCCTGTAGAAAGTGTCATCGCTAATTTGTCTACCTAGACGGGTTTCTCTGTAATAATTACACAGACAATGTCTGGTCGGAAGTGAGCTAAGCAGTTATCACCTATACTGCCCTTTGTATTATCCGCCTAAGTGTCTGAACGCGGTTGTAGTGAACAATGCCACCCGACGGGCATGCGGGTGTGACGGGACAGGATTACTTTGAAAGTCACCAATACTTTCCGTTGACCGTATGAAGTCAGTCTGGTTTAACAACTTAAGCGATTACAATTAATACTTAAGGATGGTCAATTAGCCATTAAATAAAACTATTGCAGTATGAAAATAAGTAACAAATCTAAGGCGCGAGAATGGGACCGGTTTATGTACGTAACATGAAGAAATAAATGGATAGTTGCAGGGAGAGAGACAGAGAGATTGAAAAAAGGCGAAAGGCAAATTCTGTACACTGCAGTTGACCATGCTGCAATACCATATTCTAGGACTGGTCTCACTTGCCCAGTGTATAGTTTCTTTAGTACTCTCTCGTCCGCTCCCCAACTCGTGCCAGCAAGTTTTTTTCATGATTGCCATTCTCTGCCTTGCTCTTGTCCTATTTTTTTCAATCTGGGTTTTCTAAGTCAAACGACGATCACAGGTAATTCCTAGGTAGGGTGGGTTTTCCCCCAGATGTAGAGTTTTCCCATTTAGCACTAATTTGGAGCTTAGTGGTTTATTTCAGAAAGAAAACACTGTGTATGTTGTTTTCCCTTCATTTACCTTAAACTAGCCATGCTTTGGCCCACTCCTCCAATGATGTTACGGCTTGCTGCATCCGAATGCTTGCCGTAGTTGTATATTGTTCAGAGATCCACAGGGCTAGGTCACCTGGGTTCTTCTTGGAATGTTCTCTGATATGTCATTTATGTACGCAACAATCAACGTGGGTGACAGCACACCCCCTTCGCGAACGCCCTGCTCCAATATCATCTTCCTACTTGTTTGACCTTGTAGTTGTACTCTGGCAGTTCTATTTTTAAGATAATGGCAAAAACATTTGTACATTCTCCCACACACTTTACTTCTTTGCAGCTTGACTGTCAGTCTCTCTTTCCACACTTTGAAAAATATATAAAAAATCACATCACAATCACTTACTTACTTAGTCGTTCCCCTTCTACCGCGAGGTGTAGAGGTTTGGAAGAGAGAGCGCCAGACGTTTCTATCTGCTGTCTTCCTCCTGGCCTGGTTCCATTCTAGTCCTCGGTCCTTCAAAGATTGTCTACTGTTGTCCTCCCAGCGGGTTCTGGGTCGTCCTGGGGGTCTGGATCCCTGGCTCTTTGTAACCCATGCTTGTCGTGGTAGCCGATCTTCTCCCATTCTGCAGACATGGCCAAACCATCTTAGTTGGGACAGTTCTACTTGGGTCTGCAGGGGGTGGGATTTTAGGCCTTGACGTTTCGTCTGGTTGCGGACCATGTCTCTTCTTGCTACTTCAACCACGTTCCTCAAATACCTCATTTCTGAGGTTTGGATCTGGCTTTTGTGGGATGTAGTCATTGCCCATGACTCGCATCCATATGTCAAGACTGGGACATAGGTGGGGCGGTATACAGCCATCTTCGTTTTATTAACCAACCTCTCTCTTGCTGAGGAATCCTCGATTTATGGCTTGAAAAAGTCTCCCAGCTGATGCTTTTCGAGTGGCCAACTCTTCTTTGATGCCTCCCTTTTGGTCTATAATAGCTCCGAGGTATTTAAAGTGGTCGACCTGCTCGAGGACCTGTTCTCCCAGCTTAATCTGATGTCTTCTTTGTTTTCGTGATATCACCATGGATTTGTTTTAGAGCTCCTTATGACCATCCCTCTCTTCTCCAGCTCTTCCTTCCAAACTTGCAGGTTGGATTGGAGATGTGTCTCTGATTTAGCAATCAGGGCAACATCATCAGCAAATGCCAGCTCTGAAATACAGACCTGTCTCATCTTCCAGTACCCCACTGAATACTTTCTTGTTCTCTCCTTGCATGCCTTGATGACATCGTCCATGAGGAGTATGAAAAGATAAGGTGACAGGATATAACCTTGTCTTACACCAGTGGTGGTCCTGAACTCTTCTGACTTATGGTTTGCTGTCCTCACATAATTTCTGCAAGACTTGTAGAAGCTCTGTATAGCATGAATCAGAGGTGCTGGAATGTTCTTCCTTGCCAAACAGTCCCAAAGTTTGCTCCAGGAGACCCTGTCAAACACCTTTTCCAGATCTATGAAACAAAGATGGATCTCACTCTTATACTCAATGGCCTTTTCACTCAGCTGTTTGAGTGTGAAGATTAGGTCTTGAGTACTTCGGTTTGCTCTGAATCCGCACTGGGCCTCGTCAAATTGTGGCTCAGCTAGGCGTCGAAGTCTCTGCTCTAAGATTCTAGAGTAGATTTTACCAAGGACACTGAGAAGGGATATGCCTCTATGGTTTCCACATTGTCGATTGTCACCCGTTTTGAAAATTGGTGTTATGATGGCAATCTCCCAATCCTTTGGTATGGTCTTGTTGCACCAAGCTGCCTGTAGGACCCTTAAGAGTAATAGGTCGCCTGATGCTCCCATGTACTTAACCATTTCTGGTGTTATACCATCAATCCCTGCTGCTTTGCCCATCTTGATTTTCTCCAGTGCTGCCTTCAGTTCTTCTATCTTTATGTCATCTTCACCATCATTGGTTTTCTCTTCTGTGCTAGTGGTTATCATTTATAATGCTTCACCATGCTCACCATCCAGGAGTTCTGAGAAATATTCTTCCCATCTTTCCATTACTTCCTTCGAGGCAGTAAGCAATTTGCCTTGCTTGTCTTTTATAAATTTGAGAGGGCATTGTTTTTCCTTCCTCGTGTTCTTTAGGGTCTTATAGAACAATTTCTGGTTTTCTTGCGCATCTTTTTCTAGCTTTTCTCCAAATTCTTCCTAGGACTTCTGTTTTGCTGCTAGCACCGTGTTCTTTACTTCTATTCTGTCACATATTCTCTATATTACTCCATTTTTCCTGTTGTGTTTTTAGCTCCTAAGTATTGTTTCCATGTCTTTTTCTTCTCTTATTTTCTCTTTGACTTCCTCTGTCCACCAAGGTGTCCTCTTTCTCTTGTTTCCAAGTCGGACTTCACCACATGCTTCTGCAGCAGCTGTCTTTATGATGTCCTTGAATTTAAGACAGAGGGTTTCCAAGTCATCAGGTTGTTCTTCTGTGTTGCTCACCGCTGCAGCAATAAGCACCAGATATCTGGTCTTAATTTCTGGCTCTCTCAGCTTGGAGGTCTTAATGTTCATTTCTCCCGTTCGTTTACTTAGTTTCTTGCGTGATGTTGGGACGTTCCTAGGCTGAGCAACTCTTTCAGTTGTTCTTTTGATTGTAAGCAGGTAGTGATTACTTCCAATCTCTGGCCCCCTCCAGACTCTAGCATACCGGACTTATTTGAATGAGCTTCTCCTAACAATGGCATAGTCGATCACTGACTTCTCATTCTTTTTTGGTTCACATCTAGTGTATGCATGTATGCACTTATGGGGGAACTTTGTGTTTGTAATGATCAGATTCTGCTCACTGCAGAATCTAGGGCTTTTCAATGTCATTGAGAGTATCTTCTCCATATCTTCCGATAACTCCACCCCATCTAGCATGGTCATGTCCAACTCTGGCATTGAAATCTCCGAGCATGATAATTTCATCTAGGCAGTCATCCACTGTCCTTTGAAGCAGCTCGAAGAATTCCTCCTTGACCTCTGCTCTCTCATCCTCATTTGGCCCATACACTATGACCAGGTTGACTATGGTTTCTCCTTCTTTTAGTTTTACAACCATAATACGCTCTGAGACAAAGTTCCATCCCTTGATACTATCTTTTTGGTTTATGGCCACAATGCAACCCATGCCCCCTTTAGCTCTTTCAGATGTGGGTACACCACTGTAGAGCAGCGTGTTGCCATCGAGATTGTAGTGAATTTCTAAATACAATATCTAAATTAATATATAACAATATAGGGCATAAAGGCAAAATAAGAAAGTATAAAAGATTTTTCTGCTAGAACTGATGGTATCGCCTACGCCTTCAGATTATTATTTGCTAACGAATAGCCGAACAAAACGGTACCCAATTTTTCAAATTCCTCCTTGACATAATCACTTTTCCTAGTTCTAAGAAAATATGTGCCTAAAATGCATTGTGGAACGAGGAGGGGAAAGGATAGATGAAATGCTAATTCGTTACGCATTGATTTTAAACTAAAAGCCAGTACCAGTACAGGGGCAAGCCTTGCCTTAGGGGTTTCCCCAAAATACGAGGAAAAAGTTAGAACATGTAGACAACTCGTGTCACAAAAACAACCTTAGCTCTTATTTCAAAGGACGTAATTATCACGTAAATAGAGAAGACAGCACATGGAAAAGAATTGAACGTGTAGTAGACCAAAAATGAAAAAAACACTAACAAAGAAAAAAAAATGTGTACTTCTGAACCAAACCAACTAGTCCCATATAAATTGTATATTCGTGTACCTTAGGACTTGCTGACAAAGAATATGGTAGTAGTTACGCAAATAGTCCATTAATTAACTAATTATAGCCATAATACTATAGTGGATCCAACCAGACTGTCAAGTAAAGATCATGCCTGCTTATAGTTTTTTATGGCATGTTTTGAAAAAAACGGCTTTGGGTAAATGAGGTTAAAAGGTACGGGCTATTTGATTGGTTGGATTTTAAAGGAAGGCGAAGTATGATTGGTTGACCTAAAACTAAAAATATGTTTGCCTTGGAAACATATTGGGAGTTGTTATTTGAAACGATAGATTCAAAAATAAATGTAAACATGGTCCCATTGGACAAAGCAGTAGATATTGGTACGAAACGGGGACTGTTCACTGCCATTTCAAGTAAATTTTGTGTAAAGCAAGATCGATGAGAGCAGGCGGAGAATTTTCTAACACAGAAAAAGCCTGGACATAGGGCAGATCGAAAATGTGCCATATTCTATTGCCTAGTCATCGTTTACTTGTGTTATTTCCTTGCATCTGTGAGGGTTTTGGTTGCTGTCAATAACTGGTGCCAGACTACAGTGGGCCGATATATTCATGCCACAGTCTTGCCTTTTTCGGAGACAACTGTAAACCACCATCATTCTTGAAGAAGTGGGAGCTGAAGTTTGTCGTTCAGCGAAGTGCAGGAAGAGTCCTACATCATATTACAAAGATAGGTGCATGTTCGGCACCAGATCGCTCATCTAACATTATATTAAAAATAAGAGACTGGGAATAGTGATATAAACATTCCATCAGTGTCCACAAAAACTTACAAACAACATGCAGAGATGATGATAATAAACAATCAACCAGTGTATACTAGAAGTCACCTCAGTTAGACAATACCTACACCCTTATATAATAATATGTGTATTATGGTCAGAAGATCCATTGTGTAAATTGATTGATGTAATTAATTTCTATGATTTCACTTTTGATTGTCAGTCCTAATTCCAAATAAATTAGATTCAGGACAATAAATTGAAAAACATTAACTTTACCAAAATTTCAACCACTGACTTACTAAAGATAGTCTTTTAAAGTGTAGTTCGTATGTGATTGTCGTGGTACTGTTGTGTTGTATTAGATAATAAAATAATTTGTGTAATTGTTTATATGTTTAGTTGGTTAATGCAACCTTACACTAACATTTCATAACCTTACACACCAAACGTAGTCATCTTACAGTCTATCTAGAATAAGTCTGAATGAGATCATAGTGGTGGTAGTAGAAAGGTGCCCTGGAAATTTACTCTAATATTTATTATATTCAGGGACCTTCACAGCTGACCTCATTCAGTACACTAAGATTTCTTTACAACAAACTGTATTTACATCAAACCCACCACAGAGATCCATGACTCCTTGTCCTTTTTTCTTCGTTTCCGTTATAGATAGTGTTACGCACAAATAATTACTTTTTCCAAAGTCTTTGTATGATCATTTTTCGTATGTATGATCATTTTTTTGACTGAAATGTGTATTATGTTTTTTACAGTCAAAGGGACATGACTCGAGTTATTGAGACTACAATTTTTTAGGAGTTTGCCTTCTCTTGTATAGAGACACGTTCGGTCTATAATTTCTTGAACGAAGCGTGACCATATCTCCTTATTTGGTAGTATCAGTCAACGGGTGTAGATGTCTGAAACATGTCTTAACGCTTCTGTTCATGACCATAAAAGGCGCGACTGTGTAAGACTTTTATCTCGAATGTTCTTAAAATCGCTTTGTGTGAATTGATACTCACGTAGATGAGTTCTGCGCATGTCAAAAACTGGGAGTTCGTTCTGTGTGTTCCGCCCAGCTGGGCAGTTTAGAAATGATCTGAGTAGCGAGCGGACGCAACCTGCGTCTTGTGATTTTCTGAGGGAAATACGTTGTCTTTGTGAGTTAGTTAGCTAACTAGACTATTTCCCGGTATTATTCAAGCCTGCCTGGAGGCATATGTTCGTGGTTGATTTTCCGAAATAAGGTAATTCCTCTTGTATCGAACTTTATTCTATCATCTAGAAGTTCGTCATTTTGTCGCTCTCTGCTCGCCTGTGTGATTCAAAATGGAGAGGTACTTTGACTAGGATTAAGTCACCGGTATCTTTATACCTGAACTAGTTATATATATGGGTCGCTCTAGACCAACAAGACTATTGTCTGTGTTCCAGGATTCGTTATATCAGAGATCACGTCCAAGTCAGATGGTTAGACTTAGAAACGTTATAAAGGTCGGTATGACCTGTATGCCCAGTATGCTATTCACGTGCAGACAGTAAACGGACTTATTGTATACATCTGATCTGCTAGCATCAGAAAGGGAGCATTTATTGTTGTCTATGAACATTGAAGATCTGCAGCTGACACTGTTGCAGAAGTTATATATATTATTGATATAGCTTCACGAACCAGAACTTTATGATATCTGTTTACAATACAACTATTGAGTATTGAATCCTACATGACTATCAGTTAATATGATTTGGAATGCTGCATTCGTTATACTATGCTGATGATGACATAAATATCATGACTGTTTTGTGGCGTGCAATAAATGGTATAAAACTAAAGCGAAGTTACCATTTCTATGACTCTACACGTCATGTTGCCTGTGGTGTACCCTGTGAACTGTTCTACTGCAACACACACAGCAACATTCTAAATCAGATCAGAAGATTTCACCTACATCTTGCACTTTAATACCAGGTGTCGATAGGGTTATTGAAATTTGGCCCTAGTTAATCATTTTAATATA
This sequence comes from Oreohelix idahoensis, assembly GCA_024509875.1. Lineage (NCBI taxonomy): Eukaryota > Metazoa > Mollusca > Gastropoda > Stylommatophora > Oreohelicidae > Oreohelix > Oreohelix idahoensis. The sequence goes on along the minus strand of JAMPIV010007481.1, from coordinate 11,054 downwards.
TTTTTTCCCTTACAAAACTCATGATGAAAAGCGCAATGAATCTGAAATGCAAATTTATCACTTTGCAGAAGGTAACTGTTATATTGTACAGGCATTTTCGCAGAGAGGCTAAGATGGGTTGTTTATACCACGACTTCCAAGAACCAGGTAGGAGAACACGAAAGGCCCTGGGTGTGGATAGAAGATCTTTTCGACGTTGGATACAACAGGACGGTGATTGTACAGAGGCTGCGGTTAAGCAAGGAAGGAAGAAAAAAATTGATGATTTTGACAAGGATGTCATTAGACGTTTGATTTTGAAGATGTCTAATGCCAATCAACTTGTTACTCTCCGCATGCTGAAAAGTCGGCTGCAAGCAGAATGCGATATTAACGTCTCAAAAACAACTCTTTGGCAACTTGTCAGAAGTGTCGGCTTCACTTTTAGAAAAACGTCTGGCGGAAGGAATTTTTTATGTGAAAAACCACATGTGGTTGCAGCCCGAAGCAAATACCTTAGGCAGATTCGTGAGAGAAGGCAAGACGGCTATGATATAGTGTATTTGGACGAATCTTGGGTTAATGCTCATCATACGAACGAGAAAGAATGGCAATCTGTTGACGGAGACCATAGAAGGAAAATTCCCAGCAGCAAAGGTCAACGCTTTATATTAGCACATGCTGGCAGCAGACAGAATGGGCTTGTCCGTGATGCAGAGCTTATTTTTCTATCAAAGTCTGTAGATTGTAGGGACTACCACAGTGAAATGAATGGGCAAATTTTACGAGATTGGATAGTGAATACACTCTTCCCGACTCTAGATAGGCCGTCTTGCCTGGTGATGGATAATGCGTCCTATCATAATGTTCTAGCGCAGGAGGATAAAGCTCCCACTTCGGCAAGCACGAAAGAGGAAATCAGGAGGTGGCTTGTGAATGAAAATATCTTCGCTGACAACAGCTATTTAAAACCAGAGTTGTTGCAGCTTGTGAGACAGAGGAATAAGACAAAAGTGTATCTGATTGATAAAATCATCCAAGAGCAGGGTCATGTTTTTCTTCGACTCCCACCTTACCATTCTCACCTTAACCCAATAGAGCTGGTTTGGGCTAGAGTTAAAGGGCAAGTGGCCGCCCAGAACACCACTTTTAAAATGTGCGATGTTAAAGACATGACTCGTGAGGCCCTTTCACGAATAGATACAGAGTACTGGGCTAAATGTGAAAAACACGTGCTACAGGAAGAAGATGATTACTGGCAGCGAGATGGCTTGCAGTTTATCCAACCAATAACTGTTGTGAACTTATTGGAGTCGTCCGATGTGGAATGAGGCACGTCAATCGCATTCCTTCGTTTGTGATAAACTAATTTCATATGCCAATCTATAATAACACATAAACAGTTACGATTCGTCATAGCTTCCTGATGATTTACTGCTATTATGGTTCATTATCAGAACATCATTCCTCGTATCAAAATCACGTGAACAACCAATCACACATTTAGGACACGCCTATGAACCGTGTTGTCGCACAAATGTTGTGATTTACTGTAAGAATTAATGTTACGGGCAGATTTAGGCAAATGTTCCAAGAAGATCAAAGAAAATCGCCGTTTTGCAAATTTCGCGACAGCTGTGGATGTAATGATCGCAAAATCTTAACTGCATGGAAAATCTAAGACTGCATGCAAAAATTCATGTCCATACAACAAACAGTTTTGGAGAAAATTGACGCTTTCTGTGGGCACAAATTTCCGAACGGACTATAGTCCGTAGTCCGTTCCAGATCGTCACCTTTAGAATCAGTCCGGTTTTCTCTCTTGTAGTTCTCATAATCAAAAGTTTAAAGCAAACAGGTGATTGGCCTGTTGTGCCTTTGCATGGTGGAGGGGCTGCCTCCTTACGGCCTCCATGCAGGTCGCACTCCTCCTTTTTCAGCCGGGCTTGGGACCGGCCTAGGCGGAGTGACATCACAATCACACAACGTGAAAATACGATCTCAGAAAAAAAAAAAGCTGCAAATGCATTCATGGAATACTATGCTAGTGCTATCCACATTGATGCCCCGATAGACAGGAAAAGGCCATCATTGATGAACAAAGTAGTCATGACAACAAAAAGCTTGCACCAGAAGAACACATGATGACAAAATCATCAATGGAAGAATTGGAAGTAGTAATGACGGCGTTTTTGCCATTTAAAAACCTTCCTGTCCCCCTTTGTCACGCTTCGTCACAAAAACTCAGACCTCCCTTTCTGTGTCATCAGAAATATTTTCTCTCCCGACCCCCACATTTTAAAAAGAAATAGTGTTTAATTAATCCAGCTTTTAAAAATATTTCTTGTATGTGTCGTCTCCTATAAAGAGACAGGGTTTGGCCCTTGCCATACCCAGCTTAATGCTTCAGCATATTTCCCCATTTAAAAAATAATTAATTAATTAATTAAACATTCACGTCAGTCCTAATACTTTCAACTTCCTAATAATAATAAACGTCGTCCACGAGGGAGTTATCTACTATTACGGATACAAGTAGACTATGAGGAGTGAGGTTACAAAATCTATTTTGTTTAGATATCATTCATGAAAGAATCAATCAATCAATCAATAATCTTTAGGTCCCTAAGGAGCATAGGCCTTCAACAAACACATGCCAAGTACAAGTATTCCTGTCCCTTGCCATAGCTCAAGTTCCTTCCATGTTTTCCTCATAATTTTCACCTCTGTATCCAGTTCTCTTCTCCATGTGTTTTTTGGTCTACCTCTGCCTCTCTTTCCCTGTGGATTCCAGAACAAGGACTGCCTTATAATGCTATCAACACGTTTCCTCAATGTGTGTCCTATCCATCGCCAGAGTCTTCTTCATTAACGAAAGAAGCAATGCTCACTCGTAATTTTTGTGTGGCGTCAAATTTATTTAAACTCCCCTCTCCCTTTCATCACACTTCGTCACAAAATATTGCCCCCCCCCCCTCTCCACCTCATCGCGTGATGTAAAATGTCCAATCCTTAGCCAGGGTCTTCTTCTCGCTCTTGTTCCACCCGGACGTGTCTATTTCTTGTTATCAGTTCCACGATGGCGACACTTTTTCAGCATTTTAATCCTTCTATTCTACGCAAGCGCCCATTTACGAAAGTCTGCAACATTTTGGTTACCGTTTTTGCTATTCTCCATGTTTGATGGCCATACAATAGGACTGGTTAGATTAGACATCTGAGTTGAAGATTGTCATTATTGTGTTAGGCTAATTTTAATTTGATTCCCATGTATTTCCCAAGGCCATGAAAACTTCTCTCGCTTTTGTACCTACATTTTTGTTTGGTGAAGTTTTTTGTGGTTTAAACTTTCCATATGTGTTTGCCAGCCCATGCCCAAGCTTCCATAGGCGCATCTTACCACATGCAATGTAGGTAGATTGCAATGTTACTATTCTCTGTTCCCCTATCTGGTACAGGTGACATGCGTGTGATAATATTTCAGTATAGTGCCTAACTTTAAATAAATAAAGAGGGGAAACCCGAGGCTTATAAACAGTAAATAACTAACACACACACACACACAAAGGTATGTTTCAGGCACTCGTGAGAAATAAACAAGTAGAAAGACCAGACAACTTTAAAAAAAACAACAGAAGTGAGAGGCTTACCGGAGAATCGAACCCAGGACCTTCCGAACGACACCACCGCCTAGCTACGGAAACAAATCGTACTTTTCTCCCTGTCAACCAGGCACCTAATGAAGTGCATAACTCTAATCTCCTCTCTACTTCGCGTTCAATTGATGTGATTCTCAAACTGTTTAAGCAAAACTTTCTTAACATGTGAAACATGGACACACTGAGGTGTTCATGAACGGACTAAAGGTGGTCTTTGAACATGACTTAAAGCTTGTATGTTAAACGTTTAAATTGTGCTTTTATGTGCATTTTATCTCAAGAATCAGTCCAAAACTTTCATAGAGCAATAAAAGCGGTCCATAACCTTCATCAGACAATCAAAGCGGTCCATAACCTTCATCGGACAATCTAAGCGATCCATAAACCTTCATCGGACAATCTAAGCGATCCATAACTTTCATCGGACAATCTAAGCGGTCTATGGTCCTCATCGGACAATCAAAGCGGTCTATGGTCCTCATCGGACAATCAAAGCGGTCTATGGTCCTCATCGGACAATCAAAGCGGTCTATGGTCCTCATCGGACAATCTAAGCGGTCTATGGTCCTCATCCGACAATCAAAGCGGTCTATGGTCCTCATCGGACAATCAAAGCGGTCTATGGTCCTCATCGGACAATCAAAGCGGTCTATGGTCCTCATCGGACAATCAAAGCGATCCATAACCTTCATAGGACATTCAAAACGGTCCACGGCACATACAAAGGTTAAAAAAACATGGTTTAATAAGTTCTCCTACATTGCAGATATATTTTATTTAGATTTAGCTTTCGACAAGCTTCCATCCCATGAGGCAACAGTTACTAGAATAATAAGCTCCCCTATCCTGAGGCAACAGTTACCAGATTAATAAGCTCCCCTCCCCTGTGACAACAGTTACTAGAATAATAAGCTCCCCTACACTGAGGCAACAGTTACCAGATTAATAAGCTCCCTTCCCCTGTGACAACAGTTACAAGAACAATAAGCTCCCCTACCCTGATACAACAATTACCAGAATGACAAGCTTCCCTCCACTGTGACAACAGTTACCAGAATAATAGGCTCCCCCCACCCCCCGAGACAACAGTTAAAAGAATAATAGGCTCTCCTCCCCTGATATAACAGTTACCAGAATAATAGGCTCCCCTCCCCTGATACAACAGTTACCAGAATAATAAGCTCCCCTACCCTGAGGCAACAGTTACCATAATAATAAGCTCCAGTACCCTGAGACAACAGTTCCCAGAATAATAAGCTCCCCTATCCTGAGGCAACAGTTCCCAGAATAATAAGCTCCCCTACCCTGAGACAACAGTTACCAGAATAATAAGCTCCCCTACCCTGAGACAACAGTTCCCAGAATAATAAGCTCCCCTACCCTGAGGCAACAGTTACCAGAATAATAGGCTCCCCTACCCTGTGACAACAGTTCCCAGAATAATAGGCTCCCCTACCCTGTGACAACAGTTCCCAGAATAATAAGCTCCCCTACCCTGAGGCAACAGTTACCAGAATAAAAGGCTCCCCTACCCTGAGACAATAGTTCCCAGAATAATAAGCTCCCCTACCCTGATACAACAGTTACCAGAATAAAAGGCTCCCCTGCCCTGAGGCAACAGTTAACAGAATAATCAGGAAGACTGGAATAGCTATAAGTATATTTGGAAATGCTGCACATCGATTATATGCAAGAAAATGAAGCACTTTTGCAGATTTTAAAATAAAAAAGAAGATTTCTCTCTAAACTTTCAAATTTTTCGCAAAGCAATAAGTAATTCGTGTCAATCGGTGTTTCTCTTGAAACTGTTTCGTTTTCCTTCACTAGTTTCACATTTGTCCGTGCCTTGTGTGGGAACTTTCTAGACGCGGGAACCCGATTCGGAGGAATGGGCCTGAAGCCGGTCCTTTCTGCACTAGGTTAATCACTCACCTTCTATCATTTCACCAATTTCTGGTGTAGTTCGTTCTTAGTTACATATTCTTGTTTGTTACACGCATTCCTTCCTTAAACAGATAAATCATAAAACACAATAATTTTAATCGTTTCAAACATTTTTCCACTTTTACCGAACACAGCTATATCGATCTTCTTTGATTAAAAAATGATAAAGGTATTCACACAGCAGATTCTGCCGTTAGGAGTAAAGTGTTAAAGACTTCACAATACAAGGTCCAGCTTTATGAGGTCATGGTGACCAGTTTACTTCCTCGCTTGTCTTCCCTTTCCCTAACTCAGCAGCAGCGTAAGTGCAATGGATGTCGATTCTGATCGACAATAACAGTACAATCGTCCAATGGTTCCTCTACCCTACCCGAAAATTATAGTTTTTTGTTTCTTGAACTTAATACCTAAGGGACATTACTTACTGTATTCTGTGTTAAGTCAATTCTTATAATTCCTTCCCCTATGCGATAATTATTACCAACACAACGACAGAATTTATCAATATTGTTCATGAGATGCATCTCCCCTGTCACAAGAGGGCCTACAGAAAATGGGAAGAACATGAAGCAAGGACTACTGGAACATTCTGGGTATAGCTAAAGAAGATGACCCCAAGAAAATAATGTCCAACAATTCCAGCCTTATATTCTGGGAACCAAAGAATTGACAATGAGAGATACGACGAAGCGGTTATTTATCTGTAAGCAGTCTCTCCACCAGAGAACACAAACAAACACGCTGATAGATGGAGGTCAGCTGGAAACTGTATCCCAGTGTAAATACCTAGGGGTAATCATAAAAGATTAAGGTCCCAGGGCAGTAATACTAACACGGTTAGACCAAACAACGGTGGCCCAGCCAAACCTAAATCAATTTGAATATCGAAAGTGATCTTTCTGCGAGCCATACTTAACACGTCTGAGTTCTCTCTCGTAATTCCAACGTTCACAAACACACAGAGACATACAAACAGGCAGACAGACGGATAGACACAAAACACACAGAGACATACAAACAGGCAGACAGACAGATAGACAAACAGACAGACAGACACACAAACACACATAAATATAAATACTTGACAGCAGAGAAGAAAATATGCAAACTTTAGAAATGAGATGTCACTGACAGATCCCCGGAATATCACAGATGAATCGCATAAGAAATAAACAAATAAAACACACAGTTTAGGAAGGTATGAAAGCCTACTTACAACAAGAATGAAAGGGGAACTGATATGGTATGGCCACATATCTAGGTCACCTAGTGAATTAATCGATAAACGTTTGCTCCCCAAGGATCATAGGCCTTCAACAATTATATGCCAGGTCCTCCTGTCACGTGCCGTCATCTCAAGTTCTTTCCATGTTTTCCTCATCATTCTCATTTCTGTATCCAGTTCTCTTCTCCCTATGTTTTTGGTCTACCTCTGCCTCTCTTTCCCTGTTGATTCCAGAACAAGGACTGCCATGTAATGCTATCAACAGGTTTCCTCAATGTGTGTCCTATCCATCAATAGGACTGGCTTGACATTTGTGTTGAAGATTCTTTTTTTTTTTTTTTTTTTGTGTTGGACTTGATTTCTCTTGATCTCCATATGTTTTCAAATGCAATAAAAGCTTCTCTTGCTTTTTTGCGTATTCATATTTTGATATCATTGTCTGATGTCCCTCCAACTTTGTCTGTATCGCTACCACGATACGTGTATGATTCTAGTTCTTGTAGTTGTGTTAATAGTCACGTGTTCATCGTAAGTGGTGCCTCAGTGACCAGGTGTGATAGAACAATAGTTTTCACTAAAATGCGAGCAGAACTCCAACAAGCATGTACAGGTCAAGACAGACGTAGTCTAAATTTAGATACTGCCGTAGTGGAATGAATTGTTAAATACTTCACTTATACTGGACTTCAGCTATATGAGATGGGCAGCCAGTTTCCGCCTTTACCTTCACTAACTCAACACCATTACCCGTTTTTACATCTGCTAAAGCTAAGCTGACGGGATTTAGTTTCGAACCTTCTCGCTTTGCCTCGATAAACAAGTGCTCTAAACATATTGCCAGTGCAGACTATTACTAATTCACACCAATACAACAGTTAACATAGGGTTCCCATAATGTTTTGTTTAAAAACCGGGACATTTCCAAATTTTTACCAAAAAACCCGGGACATTTTGTAAAAAAACGGGACATGTTAAAAATTAAGGTAAAGCACAAATAAATCTATTATATATTATATGTTTCACTTAAAATAAGATACTGGTATAAAAATACACACATTAACTAACACAACTTCCACTTTAAAAAAGAATTCTAAATTACAAACATACTTAATTAGAAAAATCGCACCTTTAAAAAATGCACAATAGTCAAGTTTATATTTCAGATTCATCAGAATATTTATCAGATTTATGGACCTGTTCAAGAAGTTTTTTTTCTTCTGATATTTGGACATAGAACTCAGCACAAGAGAAATCCTTAAAATGGGTCTTTATAATGGTTAAAGCTTTCACTGTCTCAATTTTAAGTCTGTTTTTTTCGTCTGTCCAAAGCGCATTTATTAATGAAAAAACACGTTCAACAGCTGCATTGGATCCTGGCAGTGCAAAACAAAAACTAACTAGGCATTTCAGGTTCTCAGCATTTATATCCTGCTTTGTAAAATGAGCGAACATCTCACACCATTTTTCACTGACACTTTGATCCTTCAGTTAACTCCACAAATCAAATTTGCTTTCACAATATTTTTTCACACATGCAAACTCATAAAGTAAGTCCTCTTCATTCACAGTAAAATTTGGTGACACTGTCTTCATGAATATGTAGCTTTCTTAGATGTTCTTCCAAGTCACAGACTCCTTTCCCTTCAAATTGATCCAATCCATAGACTGAAGAGGCGTAAGAAATGGTGTACACCACTCTTCAATATATTCAATGCAGGTGTCATAGAAATCTACTGCATAGCTTTGAAACTTTTCAACTGTTATGTGTCCTTCTTGTTCTAATTCTTGCAACTGGTTTCTTACAGTAGTGGTAAGAAACTTTTCTGCCTTCCTGTAGTTATGCACCACCGTGTGATAAGCGAAGGTTGCTTCCTGTGCTGCCAATTGTAGCGGGTTTGATGGTATTGTATGGTGGTGATGGTACTACGTGTGATGCATGAGGTCAGCTGTGAAGGCTCCTGAGATAAAATGTAACTGAGAGTTGTCAGAAGGCCCTTCTCGCTACCACTACGACCTCACACTTATCTTTTTTTTTTTCTAATGAATGTGGCTACGTTAAATGTCTAGGGTAATGATATGTAATGTGGTGTGATAGTTTATAGACACACACACAGATATTTCATCATCATCAGTTGCCGTCTCCACAACGGAGGTTGGCTGTAATGGATCTCCAACGTCTTCTGTCTCTTGTCTTGGTGGTACACTCTGATAGACTCTTTCCCGTCCATCTCTTGATGTTATCTTCCCACTTATAGCGCTGTCTTCCCCTTGCACGTTGCCTTCAACTCTCCCTTCTGTTATGGTCTTCTGCAAGGTGTTATGCCTTTTTATGTGGCCAAACATTTCAAGAGCCTTAATTCTTTCTTCCAAATGCTTATTCATCGTCCATGTTTCTGCACCATACAGAAATGCAGAATATATATAACACTTTATGATTCTCAGTTTTAATTTATGAGATAACTGTTTGGATGTCAGTATATGTTTCATGTTGTTGAATGTAGCTTTGGCCATTCCTATTCTCTTCTTGATTTCTGTTTCACATCTGCCATCTTCTGTTATTATATGACCAAGATATACGTAGCTCTTGACTTGTTCCAGGATTTTCCCATTTACGCTTATCTTTAACCTCACAGATATTTACTAAGTCTAATAATATTAACAAATGTTATAATACACTGAACTAACTCAAGTGTGTAAAATTTTTGATAGAAATTTTTTTACATTTATTTTGTTCTGGATCAAGTTTTATTTTGACCAGAACTTATAAAAGATTTAGAAATTATGAAAGAAATGCATGGAATATTACATAATAAATGCAAGAGTGTACATATGTAAGTACTAGACTATTTAGTTTTATTAATGTTTATACTAGTCATCTAATTGGGAGGATAGTTAATGGTTGTGCTGTTGGGGTGGCCTCATCACTCCAGTCTATATTGACTACACCTTGTCCAGAAATGGCAGGAATTTTATGGGATTGTTAGTAACTAAATGGAGTTGGTGAATTTCCAGCAGACCAGAGGCTCACTCAACTTTGAAGATGTAGCTCTGGTGCTGAGATCTGGTGGCCCCACCTCTCCGTGCTTGGGGGCAATAATAGTCTGCTCTGACACAACGTTACTGCACGGATCCACTCTGGTAAAATCACCAACTTAGTTTACACCGCCTTGGTGACAACTGAAACTCACAGCTCAGATTATGAATAAAGAACACAGAAATGCTAGCAAAACTCAGCTGAGCTGCTGGCTATAGTATGGCGTCCCTGAACTTATTTCAATTTATTTCATTTGGAAATCACCACACTTGAAATTTACTGTGTCTATCACTGGACAACTATTGAGGAATGGCCCCAAAAGCGCGTCGGAGCGCCGATAATATGATTGTCTGTGGCCAATCACTGCCTTGTGATTTTTCTCAATTCAAATTTTCCTACACTAAAGTCATTTCAGTCATGCTTCAGTCAAGTATGGATTTTTATCTGTTAGTCTGTCCGTCTCTACTTGCGTTTTCACAAAAACGTACTTGTTTTGTTTGAACCAACCTATTCATCCCCTCTACAATTTTGCCTGAGAAAGTGTATTTTTTAGCCACAGCTTCCACCCAAATTCCCCTTCTCTTTCATTCTAACTAGATTTGGACACTTGAGTCTTCAAGGTCGTGATTTTTGTGCAAATAGTGAGAAATGTTTGATTCAATGCAGTCTTTCGCTGTTGTGAACAACACAGTCCTTTTGTCAATGTCTTCATTATTATCTATCCGTCTGTATAATTAAAAGCATATTATTTCACTGCTCAGAATGGGCCATCCGGCCAGCTAATTTTTATATTCCTAACATTAATATTAAGAAAAAGTTACTTTTTGAATTTTGGAATATTTCAAGCATCTGCGTTTAGCCGCTGAATTCAAATCAAAGGCTTGGTATCGCAAAAGCGTCCCCATTACCCATTGACCCATCATATTAATTACACCCACCAACACCAAGGGTACCCTGTACATACTCCATCCAACCAAACATACACCAATTTTTTTCTTTTTTTTTTACCCCTATCCAAAAACCAACCAATCCCCCCCAAAATCTACCCAACCCCACTCACTAACCCCTACCTCTAAAACCTACCTCAAAAATACAAAAATCACCACTAACCTAAAATCCAACCCTACACCCCCATATCCCTCTTTTCTTCTTTCTTGACACCATACAACCCTCTCAACCTCCCAATTAAAAAACACCCACCCTAATACACCAA
>JAMPIV010007480.1:0-32813 GCA_024509875.1 Oreohelix idahoensis | reverse complement strand
TGTGTTGGTGGTTTGGGGGGGAGGGTAGGGGGGGGGGGGGGGGGGGGGGGGGGTGGGGGGGGGGGGGGGGGGGGGGGGGGGGGGGGGGGGGGGGGGGGGGGATGGGGGGGGTTGGGGGGGGGGGGGGGGGGGGGGGGGGGGGGTTGTAAAATGGTGGAAATTGATGATGGGTGGTTGAATAAGGGTTAGGATTAATGTTGTGACAATATGGGTGATGGGGGGGGAAGTGTTGGTGTAGGTGATTAATTGCATGGGGTGTATGGGTGGTAAGGTTGTTGTTTGGAGTCGGGGAAAGTATATTGAGTTTGGGGGGGTAATGTGGTTGGGAATGATAAGGTGTATGTGTGGAATAGAAGAGGGTGATTGGTGTGGAAGGGGAGGAGTGTGGATGGGGAGAAGGTTTGAAAATGAAGGTGTTTTGTGGGGGGATGAAATTTGTGATATGGATTAGGAGTGTTTAATGGGTGTGAGAGGGGTTGGATGGTTGGGTTTGAAGAGGGAATTAGTGGATATGGGAGTAGATTGGTTTGGTGTTTGGGGTGGTAAGAAAGGGGAGGTAGGTTGAGGGTTTAGGGGAATTGTGGGAGTGGAGATGGGGATTTAGGGGTAAGGTTGTGGTTTCGAAGACGAAGTTTGTGTTGTTGGATGAGGATGAATTGTAGGGTAAAATTTTTGCAAGATTTGGCAATAAATTCGTATGTCTTTGTTCACGAATGGCCAAAAGAAAGACGCAAGGACTCTAGTCTTAGTTCTGGAAAAACCCATATGTCCAGCACACTGAGAATCGTGTGCATGTTGAAGAATTAAGGCTCTCATACACTTAGGCACAAGAATTTGCGAATGCATAGACTTGTCCGAGTGTTGTACCATTCGTACCAATATACCATTCTTCATAGTGATATACGATCTGTGATTCGTATTCTGATTAGGATCACCTTTCTTTGCGAGAAGAAAGAATTTCCTCAAAGAAGGATCCTCTTCTTGTCGTTTAACAAACGTGTCATGCGAAATCACCAAGTGATCATCTTGGCTATCAACTCCATTACTATCATCAGATGAAGTTTTAGGGATAAGAGCTTGGGCTCTTGTTACCACTGCATTGACCGTTTGGATATTTTGTTCCTCCCAACTAGAAATTTGTTGCGGGGTGCATTCCTTAACCCCATGAATACGACCAATTATAAGATCCGAAATAGTATTAGGAAGAAGACACGCGTGGACATCTCCTGTAAAGAAAGGAGTGTCAATGCTAATGATAGCAGTAGGATATTTTTCCATGGTACCACCAAACGTAACACATTTGACCACCTTTCCCGAGTAACAGCGAGGATCTATCAGAGACTGCCTAACCCCGACAGTAGTGCAACCAGAATAAAAAAGCACTGAGACTAGCCTATCATTCACTAGACCTTTATGCAAGATGAGAGATCCTCTCCCATCATGCGCAACTGTAGCAGGAAGAGCGGGAAGAGGGTGACCACAAATTAAGGTAGATACCGACGATGGCTCGAACAATGTTGAGCATTGGGGGCATTCAGTTGCTCTCCCAAAATCGAAAGCACAACCAGTGATAGCATTAGAGTTCCCACTATCATTTACTTTATTACAGGCTCCATTAAACTCTTGTTGTGCAGAGTTTGCCTGTTGGAAAACTTTCCTTTTGTTATATCTAGGTCTACCGCGATTATCATTTCCCCTGTAATTGTTATCATATTGTCTATTGTAATTATTATTCCAGTTTGAATCCCGGTTTGTATATTGACCATCGTCATATTCTTGACGTCGAGAATGGTTATCCCGAGCAGAAAAGCTTGGGTAGTTTTTATTGTGATAACCTTTGCGAAAGTGTCTAAAATTATTACCACCAAAATTACGAGAACTCCCATCTTCTCCAGTTCTTAGCAGAAGAACCATCATATGTTGGATTACTCTGCTTATGAGTGTAATTCTGATTACTTTTCCTATTCCCGTTTTGTTGGGCACCCTGAAATTTCTTATTGAAATTAAGGCCATATGGTGCTGCCGAAACAACTGGCAACCCTTCTTTCACTTTAGAATTGCTAACTGTAGCATGGGGATGCGCGGTGGCATACTGACAACAGTATTCCTCCAAGTCTTTTAAGTTTTTAGGCTTACGCTCATGAAGAAATGCAAGGAAAGAATCATTAACAGATGACAAAACTTTGTCTCTAAATAATAAGTCCATTAGACCTTCATATGTTTTCTCAGTTTGAGACAACTCAACCCATCGTGTAAATGTACGACGTATCTTTGTAACAAAATCAGAGAAATCTACTCCATTTTCTGGCAACATTGTCCTAAAACGAAGACGATAATCTTCTTCTTTTAGTTGATATTTTTTTAATAATGCTGCTCTAACAACATCATAATTAGTTCTATTATGCTCTTCTATTGTCATAAGAGTAGTCACAGTTTCACCTGTAAAAAATTCCATCAGTTGTTCAACATAGTTTTCCTTTTTTATCTTATGCGTACCACATAAAAATTCGAATCTATCAAGATAATCAGTTATATCGTCCTTTAAAGGATTGAAATGAGGCACTTTGATCTTACTAGACCTCTCCTTTGTTGTATCAGAAGTTACTTGATGAGCACCCATATTTGTTACTTTCAATTTCTCTAATTCCAAAGTCGCGAGTCTTTCCTCATGTTCTATTTTATGTTTCTCTTTCCTTTCCTCGGCTTCCTTATCCAATCTTCTATTCTCTGCCTCTGCTTGAAGTTTTCTTTCCTCTGCAGCAGCTTGAAGTTTTCTTTCTTCTGCTTGAAGTTTTCTTTCCTCTGCTTGAAGTTTTCTTTCTTCAGCAGCAGCTTCATTTTTTTGTTTTTCCATTTCCATCTGGAATTTTCTTTCATCAGCTTGCATTTGCAACCTTAAATTCTCAGCATCTATCTTCTTTTGTTCAACTTCTGCTTTCAATTTATTTTCCTCTTTTTGTCTCTTTTCTTCTGACTTCAATGCTATGGCGTATTGAGCAGTTGCAAATTCTTCTAACTTGTCACCTGTCTTCCCAAAAACTTTCCCTTGTTCAATGAAGAAGTCTAGTGTAGACATTGTCTAATGAGATCAGTAACCTGAAAAATTAATAAATTAATTACCTTATCCCACTTTAATGGGAGACAAGTCTTCAATGTTAGACTTGTATACTCAGTTCAGTTTATTTCACTCTCTTTGAGAGTCAAGTCTTAATCAAAGACTTTGTATGGTTACCTTATTTCTTTATAATAATTTTCTATCAATACTCCCAATATGAATAGTGTATCATATTAATAACGACAATAATAATACATGACCAAGTATATGTATGTAGACTGTGTATGACAATAATGTATTACAATCATAAATACAAAGACAAAGATACAGAACAATGACCGAAAACGTTCGCAGAAGTCAAATAAACAATACAGCAGAAAGTAAAGAAAATGTTACACAAATGTGTAATGATGACCGCGAAAAGTAAACAAGACAAATAGCAACACTGTTATAAACAAAAAGGTGTAAAGAAATAAACGGAAGGAAGGAGAGAAGAACAGATACAAACAAAACAAATCGAAAATCAAAGAATGAAAAAATAACGAAAACAACACTAACTCATGTCGTCCCAGCTAAACGTAAACAGCAACAATTGTCGCTAGCAAATTCCAATTAAGGAAATTTGCAGTCCCTAACGACACGCTCTCAATAGATAACCTCCATTACGTGGTATTTATCTAAAGGAGTCACCTTACCCAAACAGCCCGCTGAAAAACACAAGAAAAATACACAACAATAGTACAAGTAACATAAATAGCAATTGAATGTGTTGCAAAATAAAGCTTAGTCACACATGATGTTACAGTAACTATCCTGCTCCTTGCGAACACAGAAACAAAATGTCAAGCGCGCACTGATTGTCAGATCCACTGTAGCATGAAGTGGTCTTCCAGAACATAAAGTTACTATGACCTTCTCGACTTAGGACTTGCACATTGAATGTTGACGATTTCACATACTGTTTACAAACACTTGACCTCGAACAATGTAACGTGAATGCTCGGACGTAGGAAAGTCTGTTGTTGACTGAGACGTGTAAATGACCAGCGGTACCATTTACAAAAAGGGACTTGACTCGTATGCAGCTGTGGTCCACGTAACAAACGCCTCGATGCTAACTTCAGGACTTGTCATGTTGTGGTTTATGTAGCAGTATAACAAAAATGCTAACACTGTTTATACTGTCCTGCGTAGTCAAAACTTGGAAGTGTCGAGTATGTGTGTTATTCTCAGATGTCTACCTTGTTTATCAAAACATGTAGCACAAAGTACCACGGAAATGTTAATTTCTCGCTCTGTCCAGCTTAGACCCACAGATCTGGCCTACCAGAAATGTTACTGTCTTTTTTCTTTCTTGAGGTGATCACTTGCACAAGACAGTAAACATCATGTTGTTAGATGTGTGGTACTTGTAAGATGATGTGCTGAGTGTGGGAGCGGATGGAGGCGCGAATGTGTTTAGGCTCGTATATATGTAGACAATGCAACCCATACACTCACATGCAGTAGTCAAGGATGCTTGGACACTGCTGGCACGTTTCAAAACATTTATTGACGGAAACACGCAGTAGCATCAACAGGAACAGTCAGTGTAAACATGGTCATGATAACAGGAAATCGTTTGGTATACATCAGGCATTCAAAAGGCTGGTAAACATTCAAATATTCGTACATGGACAATAGTAGTATGTTCATGTATATACAGTTCTCAATGCCGCTTTGGTACCTCTGACTGAACGCGTCAGATACCTTAATCACTTTGACATACAGGTACAACTTGGCATCCCCGCCAATTGCACATTAGCCGTAACACAGGCCCCAAAATGGCGTCATCTGTGTACTTCTTCTAAGCAGGTTAACATCAACCCTGCGGTAATGCTTATGTAGATATAACCACCGCCAATCTGCGGTTCCCACAATATAACTTCGTCACTGGACTTCTGGATAACTTAAAGACTAATAGTCTTGGATGGCTCCCTTGAGCACAAAATATAAGTTCTGAAATTTAGGATCGGTGAGCTGTAGTTCACAGTCTTGGTAAGCCTTTAACATGTTCTGCCACCGAACGCGTAATAATGTAAAAAGGGTCGGTGTTACCTTGCACAGAATCCTCAGAACACAATAACGAACTCTGTCGTCATTCCGACGTACAGAGAATCACTGGGGAGAACTGCCAACGCAGTCACTTCGAAGATTTTCCCCCAAAACACAATGGACATCATGTCCCACAGAAGCCAGCTCGCAACTCAACAAGACGGAAGTCTAAATTCGCGCTCTCCACTGCGCATCGCATATAGCCCAGTACTGTATTACCTTTGATCCAAAAGGTCAAACACAATGAATGAACAAACAAGGGAGATAACCCTTAATCAACCTGACACAGCAAAGTCAAGACATAGTTACTAAACTTTGACCAGGGTGAAAAACCTACAACCAATAGATCGATGTTTGAAACTCCATCAAAAATGACCGCAACAACGTTTGTAATTGGCTTCACACATTTTTAGTTCACGATGAGATTGATAGCGCCTCTTTTGTTGGATTATTGCGTGTGTACAACGTCACCAAATTCTTTGATCCTTTCATAGATGTAATCTTGTAAACATTCTATGATTTATTCAGCTTTCATTTTTGTAAAGCGCGCCCACGAGATTCCTTCACAATCTGGTAATTTAAAATGTACCACAAAAGAGGGTCGTTTTCTGGTTGTTGTTTAACTCTCGCTCTTTTGCAGCCAATAACAAGTTGAAGACTCCTTGGCATTATCTACACTGTTGATCTAGGCTTTTTATGTGACTTTTCTGCCATTCCAAAACGTGTTGAGTTGAAGTCATGAGCTCCAGTTTCTCCAGCTTGGCTTGCATTTAAAAGATCGTCACATCTGATCCCAAGTCGGGAGCAAGTAGCGCGTGGCACACTGTGCACCTCTAGCCAACCAAGGGGGCTCTCCAACCATGCAGAGCTAAAATACTGCACTCTGGTTCTGTGCTCTCCTAAGGAATTGTCATATCCTACAACATAGAGCCATTTCTCAGCCCCCCCCCCCCCCTGCCCACCACTGGGTTCATATTGAGATCTCCCACTTGCAGTCAATTTGTCAAAAAGCCAAATAATTTCGTCTGGGGCTCAAGTGACTTCTCCAAGCTTAGCGTGCAATGCTGGGATTTCAACAAGTTTCTCCACAGGGGGTATCCCTGGAAGTGTGTGGCAAAACATAGCTCCCTAGGTCGTCTGAAACCTGAAAACGAATGGCTCAAAGATCACAAACATCCAAACAAATTAAATAAAAGTGTTTAAAAATGAATTATAATAGTTCTCATGTCGGTCTGAGCATCTGAGCATTTCACCAGCAGTTTTCTGCACTCTTATCAGAGCATTGGCACCAATCTACTGTTCTAGTATGGCTGATAATGTCTGCATGTAAAATACTATCTTGCTTTATGGATTAATCTTCTTTTTTATCTTTAAGTTGGAATTCGCATGCAATAGGACTAACCAATCAAACGGCACAGAAAGGTTACCAGTTAGCTAAGATCAAACATTTCCTAGATGAGGAGGCAAGGAAAATGTTCTATATATCCCAAATACAAACACATCTATACTATTGCTCCACAATCTAGGATTGCTGCTCCATGTCCAACACAAAGAGACTATATTCATTATAAAAAATTGCAGTACGTCTAGTTTCCGACAAAAATCTAGCACACTTAGATCTATATAAACATTTAAACATATTACCTCTAAGAAAACGCTTTCTCTTCAACAAAGCCAAATTCGTTTACAAAATCCTATCACAGAATGTCCCAACTTATCTTTGGCCCATTTTCAAATACAACGGAAGACGCAGCCAATGCTTAAACAAATTACACTTGCCCATGTCAAGGCTTGACGTATTCAAAAAAAGTTTAGCTTTTCAGCTGCTCATCTTTGGAACTATCTTAGTCCATATTCAAACAATCGCAGACTTTCAAATTCATCATGAGTGCAGATTATTTGCCACCCTAATTTAGTTATGTTCCCAAATCATTATCTAATATCATGTGAATGTTTTAAGGATTATTTTGTCCTATTCAGTATTGATTATGATAATGTCCTGTCCTGCTCAATATTGATTATGGTAATGTCCTGTCCTGCTCAATATTGATTATGATAATGTCCTGTCCTGCTCAATATTGATTATGATAATGTCCTGTAAATGTGTGTAACTGTTATCGTACGGTTACAAAACTGGGATTTTACTTGGTTTTTTATTTTAATTTTATTTTGTTTATTTTATTATTTTAAAAAACAATATTTAAAATACATTTGTAGGATAAATGGATTCAGTAAGGGAGACGAGAAAAGGGAAAGGCAGAATGTTAGACGGGCCTGCATGCTCAACTCTAAACCCTTTGAAGATAAAATTCGTTAGTTCTATCTATCTGATTCTGCTCTTGAGTTAGGGAGGGCAAAGAAAAACACACGAAGTCTATACTCATTCAATAGCAGACTATTCAAATATTTCAGGAGTTATGATTCTGTCATCCAAATGGGATTATACTCGAATTATTGTCTGAGATGCAAAGAATGAACCAGAGTTGGGGCACTGTACGAAGGATGGCACCGACCGAGCAAAGTGGAATCAGTTTGTTGTTGCCCTACAAGACGCCACCAGGCGTGATGGCCACTGACTGCTTTGACGGTCGGCGGCAAAGGATCAAAGAAGAAGATTGTCTGATTTACTGTTTGGATGTGTTAGATTTGTTGGTTTGCTTGCTTGTTTGTTTTTCTTTGTTTTGTTTTGATTTTTTTTTGCTTTTGTTATTATTTGTTTCTCTTTTCATTACGTTCTTGTTTGTTTAACAATAACATATTTAATTTTGATTAAGATTGGATACCGTAACTTTATGCTGTTATATTACCTTCATAATGTCGCGTGCCTTTAAATTAATGTGTTACGCCTGGGTAAAAAAAAAAACTAAGACTAGTGAGTAAAACGTGATGGTGATAGGAAACTCTATACAGAGCGACACAACAGGAGGTAATCTGAAAGTCAGTGTGACGATACGGTGGTGCGATCTCACGTCCACTCCGTCAGTATCATGTTTTGTCTTCATTATTTTGCTCTATGCTGAATCTAGTATGGTGAAGTCTCTAACACTCTACTCCCCTATGGATGTATCTGCTTTACACGCAGAATTGATTACGTTCCGCAAGGTACATGCGATAATACCTGGTAATTATACTGGTCATACGCTTATCTGTTCTCTCAAGTCTGACCACCCTTTGGAACGCGGCGGTCCAACATTTGACCCCAGTGAAAAGCTGCTGACCGTGTTGACGCAAGCTTGTATTGTGCGTACGATGAAAGAAGACAACATTGTCTGACCAGACATCTGTCTGGTGGAGACACGAAAGATAAGGGCGATAACTGGATAACCTGTCTGGGGTAGACATCTTTGCGGAAGACATCACGCCAGGAAAACATGGTCACAATATTGTGGGAGGCAGAAAGGTGCAGCGGGAACAATATTACGTCTTATTATAAAGATTTCACGCGTTAAATTTTAAATTTAATATTAAAACGCGCGAGGGGATATTTTGAATTGAAACTTCCCCACCCAAACAGTGCTAGAGAGATTTGATTGGTTTGAAGTGAGAGCCGGAATATACAATGAATTATATTGGAACATTCGGCGGAAACACCATTTGTGATTTGAACTGAGAATGAGAGATATAATCTAGAGAACTCAGAAACACAGAACAGACAGCTTCGCAACTTCATACGAGCAACTCCCAACAGCCAGGAAAGAAGGATCGGACTTAACATTCCTATATCAAAAGTGACAGATCGACAGTATTTCGGCAACTCTGAAACCCTAAGAGTAAACCCGCATATTTAAATACGTTCTTTCTCATTCTTAATCGGAACCTCTTCTACCCCGTAAACAGAGTGTAGAGGTGACGCAAAGAGCACAAGGCTCTCGGGCAAAACATGCAGTCAAAGTGTTTGACAAACAGGTGATTAGCCCATTGTGCCCAAACTTGCCCTCAAGATTGCATTTTATCGCTATGAAACCACCGATCCTCCCTTGTCAATTCCAGCTCAAACGGACAGAGCCTCTTATACCCGAAGGGGTCGAGGGATGCCCCTTCCTCTTCTGCTCGAAGTAATTTATAGAGGAATACTCAGGACCCGAAGGTCTGAGAAAAATGCCGGACAAGGTGAGCAAAATCTGAAACGAACACATCGATCTGCCCTGTTTCTTAGTACTGGGAGGGCCCAATAGTGGGTGTACCATACACAGTCGATCAAGACAGAAGTTCGCCTGAACTGCATATTTAAATACTCTGTAAAACTTCAGGACCAGGACTTTATAAATACAAGACTGGAAACCTAGCAATTGGATAATCAGTCATAAGAGAAATAATATCCCAGACCAAGTGTATCGCAGAACACCCGTCAAAGAGAAATTACTAGTTTCCCAGGCCAAGTGTATCACATAACACCGTCATAAGAGGAAAATCTCAGACGAAATGGATTCGTAAGCATATACACCGAAATTGCTCGTGTCCATCTGAAAACCTGTGCAAGGAAGATTGTGTATTCTCAAAAATTTGGGGTAAGTTGTGAACATTTCTATTACAAACGTTAATTTAACATGTTTTCTTCATAGTGAATATATATGAGGCTGACGACCTCAACATATGAAAATAATATATTTATGAACCACTACAGCAAGAGCTGGTGATTGTTTCTGACTAGTCGTGTGGGAAATCCGACAGCAGAGCGACCCCACACTCCGACTGGAGCAGTGATGAGTGATGACTACATCATATGTGCCTCCAGTGAAACATATTATCTTGTGAGATTTATGTACCTTTTATAATTGTAATTCAGGCAAATCATTATTCACGCACTCCAGACGCAATTTCCTAGTTAACGCATAGAAGGATATGGCTGAATTTTCATCATATTCCCTGAGTTACACTGTGTGCTCGGGAATTTAATTCTTCTGAGAGGTTAACATTGGTGGGTGGAGAGCATGACAAGGGGCCTGTTAGTTTGTGGCAAACAAATGTACTTAGCAGGCATGTGTTTCTTTCTATTTGTCTGAAGTTCGTGATTACAAGCCATCAGACGATTTGTGGTACTAACGCCGCTAGTGTAAGAGAAAAGCATCCACCATAACTGCCTACAGTGGAAGAGAGTGTGGAGAAGGCTTTCATCATCACAGAATTGACGAACCACAGCTGCAGGACTCACTCATACAAGCTAAGTGATAAGGCACCAGCAAAAAGGACATTTCAGTTAAACTTTAAGTATAAAGTTAAATTTCCACCTACGTCTCACAGACGAGAACTTTATATCCATCAAAATTCCACTAATCTTTCCACAATTACTTTAACCTGGTAAAGACTACTTCATTATTAAATGTGTTACCTGTTGTTTTAAAACTAAACAATAATAGTTGATTCAGTTATATGTATGAAAGCAAACGTATGAGCCAGAATATAATAATACGGCTGCCCGAAACCGTTGAAATGGAGCGTGTTAGCAACTTGCGTTATAAGCAGCGAATTGTGATAGAATTTCTCGTTGCAGAGAAGGAAACTGTTGTGAACATTCACAAGCGTCTATGTGATGTGTATGGTATTTTTGCAGTCGACAGGAGTACAGTCAGTCGCTGGGTTCAGAGAATCAAAGAATCAGGAAGTGGAGATACGGAGCTGCTTTATCGGTCGCGCATTGGACGTCCTGCCACAGCCACCAACGCAGAAATGTTGAAATGCGCTGAGGGCATTATTCTTACTGATAGGCGAATCACTACTCAACAGTTGGCCTTACAGCTGTCAGTCAGCATTGGTAGTGGAAATGCAGTTATAAAAACTCTCGGATTTTCTAAGGTTTGCGCAAGATGGGTTCCTCGAAGCCTCACAAATGACCACCGATTGCAAAGGAAAGCAATTTCTTCTGAATTGTTGGAGCGTTTCAATGCTGATGGAGAGAACTTTTTGGCTAAGATCGTTACAGGTGACGAAACCTGGGCACATCATTTTGAACCTGAGACAAAAAGACAGTCAATGGAGTGGCATCATCCGCAATCACCACTGTCGTGAAACGACTCTCCCCGACTTCTTTCTTCTGTCTATTATTTTTTTTCCCTCTACAAATTTCTCCTATCATTTGACAAGAAACCAAAAGTCTCTCTCTCTCTCGCTAGTCTTAGATTTAACAGTATTTTACTAGCTCAGGATTCTCGGTCCAAGGTAATAAATTATTCACTTCGCCAGCAAAAGTCGAAGGTGGAACACGGTACAACGATTCGAACAGGAAGTCGACCGTCTTTGTTGTTCACGAACTGGACGCATGTAAAACAGCCGGAAACGATGGACGCTAGTGCGAGTTGAAATGAAGGTAACTTTATACCCCTGGGACCAGAACAGAATTTGCACACAACCCACCCCTGCCCGGAACAGATCCTGGAATATTGGAGGGAATTTTCTGCATTCTTCTTGTAACCATCGTTGGAAGCAGATGTGATTGTATGGGCCTCTGTCGAGGCTACTTTGCACTTGTTGCAAAATATCCTTAGTGAATTCGTTGAGCGAATCCACCCAGGTTGCGGTTACGAGGTACTAACCCAGGTTGCGGTTACAAAGCAAAAACTCAGGTTGCGGTTACACAGCACTAAACCAGGTTGCGGTTACCAGATACCTAAACCAGGTCCAGGGTACAAGTCCATGGTACCAAAGATTACCCTTACCCACCATACCCTATCAAATAGGTTACCATACCAAACCACATCCTGTCACCCAGTAACCATACCACATATCCCATAAGCAGAAGAGGTATTCAGCAGAGGTGACTTACCCCATCCTTATCTGTGATGTGCACTGAGTCCAGGGAGGCAAACTCTGACACCCTCTGAACCCATTAACTGTTATGAGACCAACCTGCTGGGGCAGACCAAACCAAGAGAGTCCGAACCAAAATCATCTCCGCAGCTACTACAGGCCTTCGGAGAGTTGAGTATAATACCTACCAGCAACACTACCATAGAAAAGATCTCTGGTCCAAGTGATGACCACACTAGTTGATTTTTTTTTTATAAACAGTAGAGCTAAACTTTTTTTCATATTTATATGTATATAAAAAAATGTAAGATTCCATACCCTTTTATCCAACTTTACATAACAGAGTCTGTTGTTATTTTTCTTGTTAACTTTATTTGGGTTGTATTTTGTTTTAAATATAAATCTACACCTTGGGGGCTCAGCCATAATTCAATTAATTTCTATTGAGTCGGGATATTTTAAATGTGGCTGGACACCAAATCTCTTTCTCAACCTTATGTGCTTTACACAGTCCTTTTGTAGGATTCCTGAGGAAGAATTTATCGTCCAGAAAATATCTTGTTTAGTGTCACCAGAATTCTCTTATTTTTTAGTAAATTTCTAGTACACTATTTCCCGAGGAGAGGCAGTTTCTTCAAACTCGGAAGCTATCAATAAGACATTATTATCTTTATTCTTCCATTCCATCCAAGCTGTCCTATCTCCTCAAAACGCCCTCGTCAACAACTGGGACGCTCGTGTCCGGGATAACTCTTATTTCGTATTTAGACACTTGTCTAAGATATGAAAACTCTTTATCTTTCCTAGACCACTACTGCTGTAGGTACTTGTCACTTATTGGTGTCCAAGTCTAGGATTAGATTAAAGAGGGGACATATAAATTACCCTAGACTAAAATACATATAAATTTTTGCAAGAAACACAGATTTTAAGTTTTGTTATGAGAACTCTTCTTGGTGGTACTGCTGGAAATTAGTTACTTATTGTTAACTAATTTTTAATTTGATGGTTATAAATGCTGGTTTGATTTAATATATGGTTTTGTAATACTTTAGTATAGTTAAGACTATAGAAAGTATTTTTGCCTTAATTATTGTTTGTGAGTTAGAGATCTAATACTCGCTCAACGAACCACTACGGATATAATGGAAGAATCTGTAGAGTTGAATGAGTGGAGAACATTCTGGACAGAGTTAGCCATTGAGTGTGAACTCTCCGGAGAAGAACTGGATACTTTTGTTTCACAAAAGATGGAAAAATGCAGGATGATGACGAAGGCCCGGAGTGGATACAGGGATTCTCAAAATGTGGAGACTGCCACAGTAAATGGAGAAGAAATCACCTGTTTGTATTATCAAGGTCTTGGGTGTGATGCCCTTGTCTCAGCCTCTGTTATCGACCTTGATCAAGTCACCGAAGAGGATGTTGAGGTAACAGCACCCATGATAATCAACAGAAGGATGATTTTGCCTTTAGCTTATGTAGAAGTTAGGTCGAACTTTGTAAACGGCAAAGTAAAGGCCGCAATATTAGATGAACGAATTTACCCGATACCTCAAGGAGGGAAATATATCATCTTAGGAGACTCAGCACGATCCAGAGACGGCGTGACTGAACAGGCTATGGAGACTCCAATGCCAAACTCATCTTCCAATATTTTCTCTGAAAAGTTGGAAGAGTGCAAAGGGATTGACCACCCCAGTGCACTTAATTCTGAACAAGTTTTGATAGTCTCACCCACTATCTGCATGCAGAAAGTGAAGCCGGGCCAGAGTTTCTTGGTACCTGGTGGGATGAAACATGTTTCAGAAATATCTTCCTTTAACATGGGAGAAGCGGCTGTAGAGGAACAGGACTCTCAGGCACTAAGACTTCACTCAATTCCGATAACCTCACCCACTCTCGGATCAGAAAGTGAAGCGGGTCCAAATTTCTTTGGTACCTGGTGGGATGGAACATGTTTCAGGAATATCTTCCTTTAACACGGGAGAAACGGCTAAAGAGGAACATGAGCCTCAGGCACTTAGTCTTCAGTCAATTCTGATAACCTCACCCACTCTCTGGGATCAGAAAGTGAAGAAGGTCGAAATTTCCTTGGTACCTGGTGGGCAGGAACAACTGGTAGACTTATCTTTCTCTGTCACTGGAGAAACAGCGATAGAGGATCATACACGCTCTCATACCTGGGGAGATAGGTATTCCCCTTAGGCAGGTCAAGCAATATGACTAAAATAAGGTTGTGTATGAGGCTGGCAACCTCATCACGCAAAATTATGTGCTATAGATCCAATTGTAAGCAGAGTGTAGGCTTTAGGGCAAGCTCTTTGCCAGGAGGCAAGCTTCAATGGAGGATCCATAAGGGAGAAAAGAAGAGGGGGATATTTTTGGGAGCAGGCTTGCTCAACCCACCTCAACTACTTATTGAAGAGGAAACGGATAGCCAGGTGTGGATTACAGGCATACCGTTTGACAGAGGAAAAAGAGGAAATATTTGGATTGAAGAAACGGAGGACACGATACATGAATGTAGTGTCCGACATAAGAGAAGAGTCGGCTCGAACTTAGTTGGCCGTTGGCCGAACTTTCAAAAGGGGGCTTATGTCGTGAAACGACTCTCCCCGACTTCTTTCTTCTGTCTATTATTTTTTTTCCCTCTACAAATTTCTCCTATCATTTGACAAGAAACCAAAAGTCTCTCTCTCTCTCGCTCGCTAGTCTTAGATTTAACAGTATTTTACTAGCTCAGGATTCTCGGTCCAAGGTAATAAATTATTCACTTCGCCAGCAAAAGTCGAAGGTGGAACACGGTACAACGATTCGAACAGGAAGTCGACCGTCTTTGTTGTTCACGAACTGGACGCATGTAAAACAGCCGGAAACGATGGACGCTAGTGCGAGTTGAAATGAAGGTAACTTTATACCCCTGGGACCAGAACAGAATTTGCACACAACCCACCCCTGCCCGGAACAGATCCTGGAATATTGGAGGGAATTTTCTGCATTCTTCTTGTAACCATCGTTGGAAGCAGATGTGATTGTATGGGCCTCTGTCGAGGCTACTTTGCACTTGTTGCAAAATATCCTTAGTGAATTCGTTGAGCGAATCCACCCAGGTTGCGGTTACGAGGTACTAACCCAGGTTGCGGTTACAAAGCAAAAACTCAGGTTGCGGTTACACAGCACTAAACCAGGTTGCGGTTACCAGATACCTAAACCAGGTCCAGGGTACAAGTCCATGGTACCAAAGATTACCCTTACCCACCATACCCTATCAAATAGGTTACCATACCAAACCACATCCTGTCACCCAGTAACCATACCACACATCCCATAAGCAGAAGAGGTATTCAGCAGAGGTGACTTACCCCATCCTTATCTGTGATGTGCACTGAGTCCAGGGAGGCAAACTCTGACATCCTCTGAACCCATTAACTGTTATGAGACCAACCTGCTGGGGCAGACCAAACCAAGAGAGTCCGAACCAAAATCATCTCCGCAGCTACTACAGGCCTTCGGAGAGTTGAGTATAATACCTACCAGCAACACTACCATAGAAAAGATCTCTGGTCCAAGTGATGACCACACTAGTTGATTTTTTTTTATAAACAGTAGAGCTAAACTTTTTTTCATATTTATATGTATATAAAAAAATGTAAGATTCCATACCCTTTTATCCAACTTTACATAACAGAGTCTGTTGTTATTTTTCTTGTTAACTTTATTTGGGTTGTATTTTGTTTTAAACATAAACCTACACCCTGGGGGCTCAGCCATAATTCAATTAATTTCTATTGGGTCGGGATATTTTAAATGTGGCTGGACACCAAATCTCTTTCTCAACCTTATGTGCTTTACACAGTCCTTTTGTAGGATTCCTGAGGAAGAATTTATCGTCCAGAAAATATCTTGTTTAGTGTCACCAGAATTCTCTTTTTTTTTTTTAGTAAATTTCTAGTACACTATTTCCCGAGGAGAGGCAGTTTCTTCAAACTCGGAAGCTATCAATAAGACATTATTATCTTTATTCTTCCATTCCATCCAAGCTGACCTATCTCCCTCAAAACTCCTCGCGACAACCACGAAAAAAGAAATTCAAGACAATACCTTCAGCTGGAAAGGTCATGATCACTGTCTTTTGGGACATTGAAGGTGTGATTCTAGTGGACGTTATGCCAAGAGGAAGCGAAGAAATGGCTACCAGATCAAGACAAAATCTAGTACAGACTAGGAATACATGCACTTGTTTCGCGCTGGCATAAAGCCGTACAAGTTGATGGGGATAATGTTGAATAATACCGATGTTTACATGACATATCCATGTACATTGTGTATAAATTTCATGCTTTTTGAATAAAAAGCTCCTGAGAAAAACGATGTGGTGCATTACTTTCTGAACGCCCCTCGTATATATATATATATATATATATATATATATATATATATATATATATATATATATATATATATATATATATATATATATATATATATATATTTACCTCTAAACAGAGCTATACCTTATAAGAGGGATTTCGTTGGATTACACCAACTGGTGGCTTGAACGGGCTAAACCATTGCTTAAATCCTTCACAAAAGGCGACGGACCAGATCTACAATGCGTTAACAATTGTTCAACCCAATGCAACATTATTCGTGACTTCTGGAAATATCTTGTGAAGGCTCCCTCAAGGTACAAGTGTCATTAATCTTCTATCTACATCTCTGCCAAGAGTAATCTTGCGCGTAGGTATATACCTTGGAAGCGATATT
Organism: Oreohelix idahoensis; assembly: GCA_024509875.1. NCBI lineage: Eukaryota > Metazoa > Mollusca > Gastropoda > Stylommatophora > Oreohelicidae > Oreohelix > Oreohelix idahoensis. The sequence continues at coordinate 16,150 of JAMPIV010007480.1, read as the reverse complement.
AGATACTCTTGCGTTTTGGTCACTGGTGGACCACTACTGCATAGCAGGGGAGGCAATCCGTGGCAGTCAGAAAATTCCCCGTCGATCAAGTGTTTCGGTCCCTTAATCTTCTTTACATTTTAAGCGGAAAGTAAACATGAATAGATATATTCAGTCTAATCCATCAGACAGCACCATTAAGGCACCCGATATAAACTACACCGAATCAATTACAACCAACCATCTACTTAAAGATGGTACTTGATCTTATCTTGATTCACGTGTCTTAAGACTTCAAAGAAATCCAGACTGTAGTTTCAAACTCATTAAAATATTGATTGCTTACTGGACAAAAAGCAGTAGCGTGTGGAAATGAAAATATAAAACATGCAAGATAAGTGAGAGTGAAAGGGCAGAATATTAGACGTGCCTGCGCGCCCAATTCTTAACTCTTTGAAAATATGGTTTGTTCGTTCGTTCTGTCGTTCTTTTAGTTTATAACTGGCCCTGAATTTGCCCTTTTAGGCGTATGGCCCATCACTGCAAATACATGTCACTCATATCTAGATGATAATGTGTTATTCCAGAACTTGAATTCCCAAAAGTTGTACCCACTTAATAATAAAACAATTTGTATATCTGAAGAGACATCAAGACTGTAGTTTGAAACTCATTAAAGTATTGGTTACTTACTGGACAACAAGCAGACCTAATCCAAATGAAGTCTAAGGTTCAACGAAGATAAAAATGTTCATTTTATTTCATTCCAAAACAGCGCATAAAAATGTGATATCCTGACGTTAATTTGTGTACAACATTTATGTACTTCGTTGCGTGTGTCGAAACAATTCATCGATTTCTCAGCCTCTCTCTTTTTTGTTCGGATATTTGTTTTACATGTGAGCTGTCAAGAAATGAAATTAGTTGAACGATTTGCGAGTCTTGTGTCAGAGTGACCTCACAGATTATAGCACTTATTGTTGGAGATCGTTCCCGAGGAATTAAAACATTAATGCTTTAGTAAAAGTTTAAAAATATAGTTAAAGGTAGTCTCATAGCGGATAAAGCCGTATGGACGTAAAGTGTTAGAGACTTCATCATATTAGGTCCAGCTTTTTTATGGAGGATGAGCATTTTACTTCCTCGCTGCCTTTTTGAGCGATCAAGTGACAAACTGGTTAGAGCACTGGTCTGTTGCGGCAAAGGTGCCATGTTCGATTCACAGTACCGTCACGTTCCAGTCTACCCAGCTGTAAATGGGCTCCTGACTTTGCTTTTGTGTTAGTGAAAGTGTCACAGAACGTCTTATTATTTAGTCCATTTTTTCTGTGCATCCTATGCTTCACTCCCCTGTCAGTAATTGCCGATATTACTTTTCGTAAGAGGTACGTTTTTGATAAATGCCAGCGTAAACTACTCTTGGCATGTTTATCTTTTTAATCTTTGAAAAAAACGCTTAGCCAGGCGTACGCTGGTTTAGTGAAAATTTCCTGTTGGTTATAAATGGTCGCTTAAAGCTAACGAGTTACTAGAACGTCTTATTATTTAGTCCATTGACCTGCAAAATTTCTGTGCAAATATGCTTCACTCCCCTGTCCAGTAATTGCCGATATTATTTTTTTAAGAGGTTACGTAAGCCAAAAAGGACTACTTGATAATTATGCAAAAAATCTTTTGTTTACAAAATCGTGGTTAACTAGTGTGGTAAAGGACAACTAAAAAAAAAAAAAAAAAAAAAAAAAAAGACATCCAGACTGTAGTTTGAAACTCAATTAAAGTATGGTTACTTACTGGAAAACACAGCCATTATTGAAAAAAACGCTTTTGAAACAAATAAAGTATCTTGTATGGCATTGTATTATTCATGGTCTTTTATATTTTGAAAAAAACGCTTAGCCAGGCGTTGAATAATAAAGTCAACAATTAAACCATCTTGACGGATTGTTTCTTCAGTGGTCTTTTGTTTACACCAGAACGGCGACTGACTTATGTTGATAGAACAGAGTTAAATTGTCTGACCCAGATTTTCGGACTACGTATTAATTTCCTGTCAGCTTGGTTATAAATGGTCGCTTAAAGCTAACGAGTTACTATCTGGAAGGCGTGCCTGCAAAATTTACAACATTTAAGTATGTCCTGATTACTACAATATGGAGGAATAAGGGCAAGGCATATGATATAATTATTTCAGGTGTTGTTATGAATAATTATTTACAGTACTATGTATGGCAATGTCAATAATTATAATGATGCTTAGATGAAAATAAACTAAAATAAGACATCTTATTAACTTTAAATTGAAAAATAAACTAGCCTGAATTGTGATTGGGTTTTAACGAGAATAAAGTAGCGAAGTTATATTTCGAGTAGGCGAAGTTTTAACTTTAAGACCTAAGTCTATTTCCAATTCTCATCAGAAATAGAGACAAGACGGCAGGAAGAGAGAGCTAAAAGATTCCATTATAGGACATGCCAAAGTTATTAAGAAGTAACTTGTAAAACTAAAAGTATAAAACTTCTTCTTATAATACTTAGAGTCACAAGTTCGAGAAAATCCTCCTCAAATGTTAAAGTTGCGAGTTGTGAATTTACAATTACCATTAACTCAAATGGGAAGACTGCATGTTTACGGCTACATTGAAGTGCATTATGTACAAAACGTATGAATCCCATCAAAATTGAAGGGGTAAGTTTTAACGTGTACATTTTCTTATTTTATATGCGGGTTTTACATGTATGAAATGCTTATTACTGTAACGTTGTGTATAAGGCTGACAGCCTCATAATGTCAAACTAATTGCCACATAAACCACCATTGTAAGAGCTGGTGACTGATTCGTGCACCATAGGTAGCAAAAAAGAGGATGATTGTAGCAAAAGGTTTTTCTAGTGTGATGATGGTGATAGAGAAGAAGTAGAATTTCTCTCTAGAAAGTATGAAGTCCCAGTGCCAGAGAAGTACACTGGTATCACAAGTGAGTTACGGCTGTGAATACTCTGAGCTGGACAATAGAATTAGGCTTCAAAAGTATACTGTGCCACTTTCGCTATGGTAACCCTATGTGATAATATAATTAAATTAGGAAAAGTAACTCAAAATTTAACAGTTAAAAATGTAACAAGTCAAATGAGTACAATTTCATAATTTATTATGTACATCTATCTAGCCTTGTAATGAGAAATGGGTGTTGGAATATGGTAAAATGTATGATTATTTATATTTACAAAGTAAAATAAATAATAGTAAAAAGTCTTGGATGTATCTTCCAATTAAATTATAAAGTCTGTCACAGTAGTTTTGGTATCTCCTGCTATCTAGTCTTTAGCATTTCTCATCATTGACTATCGCTTTTGAACGCTCACATTGTTTGTAGGATTGGGTACACGTAAACTCAACTTGCATTACGTCACGTCTGTTCGAGGTTTCTGGGACACACTGGTAATCAAGAAGACTTTCCTTCAGCCCGCCCTATAACTACAGGGGACTAAGGTGTTGAAGATTGTTTGACCACTAGGCTCCAGTTAGCAGGATCAAAGGTCCTCAAGTCTTTAGTTGGTACTTGATCACGAACTCGATCAGACACTCGATCATGAGCTCGATCAGAAACGATCATAAAACCTTGAACAAAAGGTAATAGGTGGCTATGTTGTTCCAACAAGCTCACCCACTACTGATGTTCATGAGGCGACCATCTTGCCCTGGTTGCTAAATCAGAGACACATCTTCAATCCAACCTGCAAGTCTGGAAGGAAGAGCTGGAGTAGAGAGGGATGATCAAAAGCAGCTCTAAAACAAAATCTTAGGCCTTCTGTGACGAAATGCCCGTCGTCTCATTTAGCCTGTGTTCTACATGTCTTTTTCTCTATCTTTTGCCTTCCATTCATGTCTTCCTTATACGTATTTTCTCTCATATAGGTACGCAATGACTCAAGTTTCGTGTAGTTATTTTGCCTAATCTATCATGGGCAACCAATTTCATTAACAACCCAGTTATAAGCAGTCAGATAACACATTCCTACCTTGTTAAAAAACAAACACTGAGGATGTGGCCAACCCACCTCCAGCATCTGCCAGCTATGATGGTGTGCATGTCCTCCTGGTAACTCCGAATAATAATAAGGATAAGGAAGAAATGCTGAGGGCGATTCATGTTCGTCTATTAGAGAATGACACTGCAATCGATGAATCATCAAGGCTAAGATTGGTGGAATTCGGCATCAAACGTTAAGACAAGCAGGGATGGACTATGAGAGGACGCATCCGACGTGTATACAACCAGTGCACAACAGGAACAATTAGCATTCATACTTTCGACATTTGCTGCGGGAGACTGAGCATCTGTGGGTTTGCCCAGAGTGCAATGACGTCGATTCTGATTAACAACAACAATAACTCCGAATAAGCAGTGCTTGGTTACTGATGGTATTCGACCAAAAGATTCGGATAATTTTCCTGAGGCAGATTGTGTGGAAGGAGAACAGTTTCGACATTTCCTTCTCTGTTGCTCTCCAGCATTCCGCACAATAGAGAAGCACAGAAAGTACACAGCTCTCATACAGTCTTAATTTGGTGTTTGTGTTGTACTGGGAAGACTTCCAAATGTTGTTGAGACTACCAAAGACTGTTCTTGCTTTAATAATATATTTAAACATGTCAAAGGTCCAGCCACATATATTTTCATCACATTAATCGTAACTTTTCATCAAACTTACTAGGTTAAACATTGATGCTCAATCAATTAATACCCTTTAGCTCCCCATGGAGCATAGGTCTTCAACAAACACATGCCAAGTCCTCCTGTCACGTGCCATTCGCTGAAGTCCTTTCCATGTTTTCTTCATCATTTTCACTTCTGTATCCAGTTCTCTTCTCCATGTGTTTTTATTTTGGTCTACCTCTGCCTCTCTTTCCCTAGAGATTCCAGAACAAGGATTGCCTTGTAATGCTATCAACAGGTTTCTTCAATGTGTGCCCCTCCAACTTTCTCTATATTGCTGCCATGATGTGTGCACGATTGTGCATCTTTTAGTAGCGTGTTTTTCAAGTCCAGGCTTGTTATCATTTATTGCATTTATTCTCATTATCTGTGTCTTTTCCTGGTGTATTTTTAGACTCACTTGTTGTGACCTCTCATTGAGTATTTTCATTTTACTGGAGAGAATCAGAGATCAACAATACATATTGCTGGAGAGAATCAGAGAGCAACAATAGATATTGCCGGAGAGAACCAGAGAGCAACATACATATTACCGAAGAGAACCATAGTGCAACAATACATATTGCCGGAGAGAACCAGAGATTAACAATACATATTGCCGGAGAGAACCAGAGAGCAACAATACATATTACGGGAGAGAACCAGAGATCAACAATACACATTGCCGGAGAGAATCAGAGAGCAACAATAGATATTGCCGGAGTGAGCCACAGAGCAACAATACATATTGCCGGAGTGAATCAGAGATCAACAATAGATATTGCCGGGGAGAACCAGAGATCAGCAATACATATTGCCGGAGAGAATCAGAGAGCAACAATAGATATTGCCGGAGAGAACCAGAGAGCAACTTACATATTACCGAAGAGAACCATAGTGCAACAATACATATTGCCGGAGAGAACCAGAGATTAACAATACATATTGCCGGAGAGAATCAGAGAGCAACAATAGATATTGCCGGAGTGAGCCACAGAGCAACAATACATATTGCCGGAGAGAATCAGAGAGCAACAATAGATATTACCGGAGAGAACCAGAGATCAACAATACATATTGCCAGAGAGAATCAGAGAGATCACTGGACCATTTGCATGAAAGAGGAGTGAAATGTCAAACACAACGATCAAATAGAAGTATGTATAAGGACATAAAAGCAAATACCGAAGACAGATTATCACAGTTGTTGGACACCTTACATACTACGGTCCAACACCAACAAAGGCTCACCGCTTTTGTTAAAAAACATCAAGATGTCTTTGCCTTAAATGATTTGTAATTGGGTCGTACATCAACAGTCCAAATGGAAATTAATACCACTACCGAAGAGCCTATTAGCCTAAAACCTTACCACAACCCACTCAAAAACAGAGAGATAGTGGAAATGATCCATTAATGAAATGCTATCAGCAGGCATCATTGCACGTTCCATATCATCATGGTCGTCACCTATCGTCATAGTTAGGAAGAAGGATGGCTCGAATAGATTCTGTTGCGATTACCGCGCTTTGAACAAAATCACAAAGACAATCTCCTATACACTACCCAGAATTGATGACATTCTCGCGACCCTTGGCTACTCGAGATACTTTACCACCTTAGACGTTAGGTCAGGGTTCTGGAGTATCCCCATGACACCGGTGGCTAAACAGAAGTCCACATTTACTACACACATGGGCAGTTACGCATGGAATGTCATGCCTTTTGGCCTCAAGGGAAGCCCGGCAACTTATATGTCATTGATGGATGAGGTGTTGAAGGAGATGCAACCTTTCGCACTCGCGTATATCGATGACATATTAATTCATACAGTGGGAACCATTGAGGACCATCTTCATAAAGTGGAACTAGTATTTGACAGGCTCAGGAAACACCAGATCAAACTCAAGTTAAGCAAATGTGAGTTTCTCAAAGAAGAAACAAAATATTTGGGTTTTGTTATAAATGCTGATGGTATACGTCCAGACGAAGATAAAGTAAAGCCTATCATGGAAATGCCCAGTCCCAGTACAGTACGGCAGGTGGGAGGTTTCATTCGGTGCGTTGGATACTACAGACGCCACATAATCAACTTCTCCCGTGCGGCTACGCCACTGATAGAACTGACAAAAAAGTATGCTTGTTTTAAATGGACTCCTGAATGTCAGAAATCATTCGAATACCTGACGGATGCCTTGACTACAATCCCCTTACTTGCTCACCCAGACACATCCAAACCCATGGTATTATATACTGACGCCTCGGACAACGCCATTGGTGCATGCTTGGTCTAACCCATCACATTAAACGAAAAACCAATTTTGCCTGAAATCCCCAAATGAGAAACCTATCGCGTTTCTTTCGCATGCTCTATCTAAATCCCAAAAGAGATGGTCGACGACAGAGAAGGAAGCATACGCGATCCATTATGCAATACAGAAATTTGATTTTTATGTACGAGGAACCAGGCTTATAATCAGGACGGATCATCAACCCCTAGTCAATTGGCTCTCTAAGACACATGAACAACCTAAGAAACTGCAGACATGGTCCATTAACCTCCAATCCTACGATACCATCATAGAGTACATCCCCGGAACCATGAACACATGTGCAGATCTGTTATCTAGGATTTCATATGAGGAGAGCAAAACACAGAACACTACAGTGAAAGAAGAACCATCCACATCGACAGAAATTGATGATAATACCAAACAAATAAATGTTGTTAGCTCCAACCAACATGACATATCTAAGAACACACAGCAGTCTGAATCACAATCAAAACCAGACAGTGATCCAGATGACTTCCACGTGGCAAGTGAGCAGAGGAATGATCCAGACATAACAAAACTCGTGAAACAAGCTCAAGAAAACCCAAACAGATTTCCAAGACAAAGTATTGTACCACATTGACCCCAAACAAGACGGACAGCTACAAAAATACATACCGAAACACCTAGTACCGTTGGTTTTGTCCCAATTTCATGATAAAAATGGTCACAGTGGGAGAGAAAAGACATTAGATATCATTAGACGACGATACTATTGGACTTCACTATACAGGGACGTCATTGAATGTGTTCACACATGCAGAATCTGTAAAATGTGAAATATGAAACCATCACGAGCACCACTCCAAGCAATGCAAGCAGAACATTTTCCAATGGCAACAGTCAGCATCGATATATCGGGACCATATCCCATCACACAGTCAAAGAACCGATATATCTTGCACATAGTAGACTAGTATTCAGTATGGCCGAAATGTTACCCTCTCAAAAACATCACATCTGAAACGGTTACAGAATATTTTATCCAAAAATTCCTACCAAGACATAGCTGTTCCAGACGCATCATATCTGATAACGGCAAACAGTTCGTTGGGAATCCCTTCAAAGCAATGCTTCAGAGGTTCAACATTACCCATACTACCACGAGTTATTATCACCCTCAGTCAAATGGCAGAAATGAACGCCTACACTGAACCATGCATGATGTTCTCGCAAAGTATATTAGTGGAAATACACAGTATTGAGATCTTTACATCAACCAAGCATTGGAGGCCATTAGAGTGAATATAAACGACACTACTGGTATGTCGCCATTTTATATGCTCTATGGAAGAGAACCCTCATTTCCCCTGGATAATATGTTACAGCCCCAACGGAAATATGTAGGTGAAGACCCAATATAAGTGATTTTAAAAGAGAAATTCAAGGTCCACCAAATAGCACATAAGAATACTGCGAAAGCATTTTTAAAGAAACAGAAACAACACGACAAGAATGTCAAGCTGGAAAGCTTTAACGTAGGCGACAGAGTGTATACCGAAAGAATGTCCGTGATAACAAATTTGATGCCCGCTGGATGGATGGTTTCTAGATTCTAGATAAGACAACGCGACTAATTACAAGATCTGGAACGATGAAAGAAATATCTTTAAAAAGGTCCATGTCACGCAAATAAAAAAGATGAGCATCGACCCATTATACCACATAAAGAGACCACAAATAGGCCAATCAGAAAAGCTACATTATGTTATCAAACATCAAGCACTACGTCACAGTCTAGCACAGACAACGATGTTTCAGAAGCAGAACGGCACACCTCTGAAAAGACAATTTCGTGACGCCGTCAACAGAATGAGACAGTATAGAAGCACATCCGACAGTGAAGACAATATTCCCCTCGCTGAGTTACGCGAAAGACTAAAATATCGAAATACCAGGTTACAGGCCGAGCAAGTTACTCCAGAACACCCTGACACCACGATAGATTCCTGACAGCCTATTGTGCAACAAACATACTTTAGAAATGAACAACCTTCGACAAGCAACTACCACTCTGATGAACAGAGGGATAGGGAAGACGAAACGCCCCTGCACGTGATTCAAAGTAGAGCAATTTACAACAACCAGTATACTGAAGATAATGATACTCGACACACAGCACTGTCTAATGAAGAAAACGCAGACAGCACTACATGCACACTTAAGGAAGATGATTTTATTCTTCCATCACCTCCATTGAGACACGAATCTGACCTTTACAAAGCAGATCCAGAGAGTGACCACGGAAGTGTTATCAGTCCAGACAACATTGAATTTCGCACAGCAACGAAGCGCCCATATTCTGGCTCAACAGATGACTCACCACCGTTACCAAAGTTTGTGAAGTTACCTCAAGAGCACGTACATATGAAATTACGAAAAAAACGCAGACAGCTCCACAAAATGCAGCATGAGGTGCACCAGTTCAAAACTCCTTCATCCTTACCCTCGACAACTGGAGCCACCACCAACTCGACAGTGCGAAATACGCCATCCTCTTGTGATCAACGATTGACGAGGAAAGAAGTTACCTTGATGGACATCGCCAAGTTCCTCATGTCAAATTCGTAAACGTCCAGTTCAACGATTATTGGTTTATTGGAGAATCAATTTTCTCTAATAACAAAAAGGTACTCTCCCAGCTATATTACCCAACGAGTACTCTCTACAAAGTACTTCCCCTCGTTCCCCACCATCATCTAAAGTCACTAGTATCCATTATTTTTTTTTGGTAGGAAATTTTATTTTTTCAGAAAGATGTCCGCCCCAGTCAACGACCCTGCTGATGATACTGATGATAGTGACAGTTACGATGTCTGCAACACCCAGATATTTAAGCACTTTCGCAAACATTCGCACATTTAGATCACTATGTTATCCAGGTTAAACAGAACTTTAAATTATCTCAGTTCTCTGGTTATTCAAACCTTTTAGAGAGTGTTAGGTACGAAATCTTTATGATTAGAAGAGTACTCAATGATCTTAGAGACGTAGTCAACCATTGTACAAATTACACCACTTTTGCCCTTGTAAATCTTAATAATAGGACTTATGCCTTACAACAGTTTGTTTTTACCTCTTATTTATTCTTTTTGTGACACAAGCAAACACACTATACGCACACATTACACAATCACTAACTATGTTAGAGTCGCGCATAGACATGCCCAAGTTCAGTCGCTTACCTCCCTCCCTTTTACCTCCCACTGATCTTCTAGAATTATTCAACCACTTGTCCACTATCCTTCCGCATATACTGCGTCCACCACTAGTTTAACATCATAATCTTTTTCAGTTTAAAAAAAAAAATTCTTTACGACTTGACGCGACTCTTTCGCAGTCAAAACTCATCGAGTTCTCGCTATTCCTCTAAATTGTCGATGACGAGTATGACCTTTATATGATTCACTCAATCCCTACACCTATTCCCCCCTCTATTACCTATGATAGTAACACCAACATCCACCCCCTCGCGACATATGATACGACAGCATACGAAATGGCTATTAACAAAGCACACACGTATTTCTCCAAAGTAACACATGAGAGTTTTTTTTTTTTTTTTGAAATGTGTTAACTCACCGCTTTCCTTTTGTGTTATGGAAAGATCGTTTTATAATGTTCAATCGCATCGAGTATGTATTTTGGCGATTTTTTCTTAATGATGCTGTTAAAACACATACAATTTGTACTAGAACTATTCGATTCGCACACAGGTTACCTTTAGTTTACAACCTCAATAATCGTATATGGCTACTCACATTATTCAAGCCAACGACCCTTTCTCACATTTGTATGCAGGTTTCCTATTTGATGACGAACCTATAAACAGTTTGGTACTGGGTTCGTGTGTTACTAATATCGTTCATACTCCACCACCCGATAATTATCTGTATTGGTATTTTGGTTCTCCCTCATAGTAACGACCATTACATAAGCTGGAGATTAGAGACATTTTTTTTATATTGCCAAAGTATTTTTTTTTATTTTGTTTGCGTTGTTTGCAAAACCGATGAAAATCGTATACAATTTTTTTTTTTTTTTAGAAAATGTTAGCATTAAGTATGTTAACATTATGGTGATGACTAATTAACAGCGTTTTACATATTGATATTGTTGAGAAGTAGTGTACATCAATACTGTTTAATGGCGAAGTGTATTAACAAATTTTATGTATCCCCCGTTTTACGCATTATAAATATACTGGGATCCCTCGTTTTTTTCTGAGAGCCGTTACCAATAGGTTAGTGGTTTATAACAGTCACTAGCATGAGATAGTTAGTTGATAGTACGCAAATGTCTCCCTCTGGGATACATTTGTGTGGCCCGGATGTATGTGATCGCATGGCTTACTACACTACCATTTATACGTGTTAGAATATAGAAATAACAGACGTAAAGCAAATAAGGCGTTTTCGCACAAAACGCAGGGTCATTAAAGTTCAGTTGGCAGTCACGACGAAGAGAGACAAAGATAGTGCAGTCCCAAGGAAAATATCAAATGCGTGTTTTGAATGGAAAATTTTGTGTAGTGAGAGTTGCTATTTTGGTTTTTTTCCGTTGTTTAGAGAGAGAGACGTGTGGAAAAAGTCGAAAAGCTGAGAAAACGTGTGCAAATGTAGATAATTGTACCGTGTGAAAAAAGAAAGCATCGTGTGAAAATTGGCGGGAAAAAAGAAGAAATAGTATAAATAGGAGAGAAGTGCGAGAAAGGGCAGTGATTTCAGGATTTATGATTCCAATGATTCCATGATTTTGGACTTTTGAGGATTTTACAAATAGTGTTAGGTGAACTTCGTCTTTGAGAATATCAAGACAAGTTTTTTAAGTAGACGTTAGTATATTATTCCGTTGGATATATATATATATATATATATATATATATATATATATATATATATATATATATATATATATATATATATATATATATATATATATATATATATATATATATATATATATATATATATATATATATATATATATATATATATATATATATATATATATATATATATATATATATATATATATATATATATATGTGTGGATATATAAATGTTCCTCTTGGATAACCAACCATCATTGTGAAATTTACAGTGTTTGCCTAATGACATCAATAAACTCTAATTGAATTTGTTCTACATTGCTGTGTTTTATTTGGAACGTACATTTGGATCATTTGAAAACCATTATAAGAGATTGCTTGTCACTAAACCTAAAGGAAAGAATGAACCTGGAAAGAAAAATGAGCAAAAGTCAAGTATTACCATCTCTGGCGGAAGGCCAGTTAGCACTTGAATAACAACAACATCAAAAGGATTAACTCCAAATTGAAAATAAAATCAATATAACTACTTGCACATTTAACTGACGCGGGCACAGGAGTTCAATTGTGTATTACTTAAGGTGTTTTGATAAGAACATTTAATGAAGCAGCAAGTTTACATTTGAAGGATACCAGTGTGCGTCGGAAATAGAGGGGGGAGGGGAGGGAGGGGGGGGGGGGAATTTATCCGTTTCATAAATCTTTTTTGTTTTTTGTTTACTGGGATATAAACCGGGGGTGCTTTTTTTTAAAGGTCCAAAAATTGTGCAAATTTCTCGACTTACACTCGAGTATATACGGTAAACGCTGTTATTTTACTTGCAATCCTAAAAATACCTGTGAGACTCCATCAAATATGATCATAACCCTCTTATTTATATTACTACTAAGAGTAATCTTGAGCGAAGGTTGCTATCTTTATACCCTCATCATCGTACTCCGCCTGTCGGGCAATTCGTGGACCACTAAGGCAGATCAAGGGAGACAGCTTGTGACAGAAGGAAAAGGCAGCGAGGAAGGGAAATGGTCATCCCACATCTGGATGCTGGACCTAGAATGGGGACACTCCCTACTCCAGTGTCTGCTATGGGACTACCTTTTTTTTTTATCTAACTCAAGAACAGGATCATTTACCCATTTACAACTGGGTAGACTAGAGAGTGACGCTTCCAGGTTTCGATCTCGTAACCTTAGTAACTTTGCCGCGAGAGGAAAGCGCTCTGACCACTTAGCCAACCGGACAAAAGTTATGACAGTGATATCTGCATATGATTGATATTTTACGAACTGTGAAGGCAAGGACACGTAATGTTGCAGAGAGGCATAACGGGGGTTTATTAAGCGAATATATGATAATTGTACCAAGGGACAGCCCAATTTAACGTTCTTACCTAAGCATGGAAACTCATCGACAACATGGCAGGGACATCCTAGAAAAGAAACCCAATCCCTATAAAACTTCCAAACAGTAATACAGCTACCTCCAACAGAGAAAGAGCACGAGCCATAAACCGATTCTTTGCTGAAGTCAATAAAACATATAAAAAAGCCAATCTAGATAAAGCCATCAAGACACTTACAAAACGCATGCTAAAAGCACAGAAGGCTGTGTACAGTATCTTTGATCAGGAATTTACGCTAGCTGAACTACAATCCAGTCTCCTAAAGACCAAACTCAAAAAAAGCACTAGGGCCAGACCAGGTTATCAACGACATGATAGTCAAACGTGGGGAATAAGGCTTCCTGACGATCCTGGAATTCATAAACAAGATGTGGAGAAGTAACACTGTACCTACAGGATGGAAAACGGCTAACATTATCCCAATTATCAAAAAAGTTACACCACCAAGCGAAGCGAGTAGCTACCGGCCCATCTCCCTGACTTCGTGCGTTGGGAAAATGGCAGAACATATGATAAATGCACGCCTCTACTGGTGGGTAGAGAAAGGGAAAACCCTCCATCCTAACCAAGCAGGATTTAGAAGAGGAAGACAGACTGTTGACCAGGTAATCCGATTGGTGCAACAGATTGCTGATGCTTTCCAGGATAAAAATCATGTGGCCGCAGTTTTCATAGACCTTAAGCAGGCATACGACCGAGTATGGAGAGATGGTCTATATTTCAAGGTGCAGAAGATGGGCATAGAAGGAAGAATGTTTCGTTGGATAAAAGATTTCCTCACAAATAGAACCATCTTCACAGCGTTCAACGGAACAACATCAGGGAAAAGAACAATCCAAGAAGGCCTCCCACAAGGCTCGGCCCTAAACTGCACCCTCTTCCTCATATACATAAACGATCTGGCAGACTACTTTGAATTACCCAGCGCCCTGTTTGCTGATGACCTAGTCTTTTGGGCAGAAGGGAAGTCCCATTTGCAACTGCAAAATAAACTAAACCGTGCACTGGCTGCTCTTACAACCTACTGCAGCTTCTGGAAAATGGTGATCAACACAAGTAAGACAGTCTACACTATATTCACACTTAGCAACAAAACAGTAAGACAAGAACTGGATTTAAAACTTGATGATACAAAGCTAGCTAACGAGAACAATCCGACTTATCTAGGGATACAGCTAGATACCAGACTCGCATACAAAACACATGTTGAGTCCCTAATTGCAAAGGCCTCTAGAAGGCTAAACCTCATAAAGCGATTGGCAAGCACTGATTGGGGGAGCCACTGCTAGCCCAACACTTAGACTGAAACTAGATCGCATACAAAACCAGGCACTCAGATTCATCTGTGGAGACTTGCGAACTACCCCGACCAGCGCATGCAAAATTTCCGCTAATGTGGAACCCCTGGAACTAAGGAGAGAGAAATCAGTTATCATCACGACAGAAAGGGTCTTGCGAGCTGACAAGGATGACCCCTGCAAAAATGTTATCAGTGACCACAACTCCAAGTACCGAATTAAAAAGACCTCTTTCACTAGAAGGTACCAAGAGCTTTCAGGGAAGCACTACATATCAGAGACTAGACTGCCTACTCAAGTTGTTCCTGACCTACCACCTCACGTAGAACTAAAAAGACCAATAATACGTACAAACCGTCTGCAACCTGCAAATAAAAGCCTCATACCTACGCTGCTGAAAGCACTTGCCATGGAAACCATCTGTCAGTATGATGAAGACATTATCCATGCTTACACATACGGATCAGCTTTCAAAGCAGTCATAAATGCTGGATATGGGGCCATAATCATCCCACCCAGTACAGAAGAACCCATCAAAATTGCAGGCCCCTGTAGTACCTGGTGCACAAACTACGAAGCCGAAGTAATCGCCATTCAGAAAACCCTAACTAGAATTTTTGAACTCTTTGAATCAGACGAAATGGAACCAAATGATGTTGTAGTAATCTCAGACTCGCAGTCTGCCCTTTTGGCAATAGGAAACTGGAAAACCAACTCAATCAATACTATCCAGAAGTTCCAAGAAATATGCCACAAAATTATGAACTTGTATGGAACAGAAATATGCATGCAATGGATACCTGGCCACATAAACATCACATTGAATGAAGTAGCTTATAGACTGGCAAAGAAGGGAGCAAAAATGCCACAGATTGACCAACTATTGAATATTTTAACAATTAAACAAATAGTCAAAAACAACTGTAAAGATGTTTGGCTGAACACGTGGGCACAGGCTAAAACAGGAAGAAGACTCTTCATACACCAAACAGCCCCAAATAAGGAAGATACTATGAACCATATCGAACGAAGATACAAACCAAATTTTTCAGATTGAGAACAGGTCACCCTACACTAAATGGCCACAGAAACAGAATGTGTTCACAAAATATAGCAAAATGTAGACACTGCCCAAACCCGTTGGAGACAGTATAACACCACCTACTGCAGTGCCCTGCACTTCAAGGACTGAGACAACAACTGCTACCACACAACCCATCCGTAGACAATACACTGTATGGCAGCTCAGAACAACTTATACGAACTGCGCAGTACCATATAATGGCATCAAGGTCACCAAGAGCTGACGCTCAGTGACAGTGGATCAAAGTCAATTCAAGTCAACGTTCTTACCTACGGTCGGCCCCTCCCCAATAAATAAGTGAAGACACTTTACAGGTTACCCCTAGGTCATCTAAACCTGTAGGATCCCCCCTCCCTTTCCAAGGGGAGGCACAACGGGAATACACGTGTTGCATGTGGTGTATCCCCAAAAATGTATCGCACTTCCTTTTTCACTCGGTGATGTTCTTAATCATTCATACTCCGTCATGGTGTTCTTGCTCTCTCGCAGTCTGCTGTGGTGTTCTTGGTCTATGAGACTGTGCCA